>OVAN01005627.1:0-23112 GCA_900406275.1 Anastatica hierochuntica | reverse complement strand
CTAATCAAAGTATAAACTACTAATTAGACAAAATAGGGAAGTAATGTAAATTTGTCTCTCTACCAATATAAATAACATGCCTGCCTGGTAGAAAAATCAATTATATGATTTAGGGCAAAATCTCTTTATCTTTAAAAATCATAGAAATTTCAAATTTGTGGTGGAATATCACTTAATCCTTTGAAGTTTATAGAAAAAAAGGATTAACCTTTATTTAAGAAAAATAAAAATTGGTCGTCTTCTTATCTTTACCAAGACAGCCAAAAAAGATGTCGACTACTGATGATATTTCAACCTACTCGCAGCAAATTAACGTGGAGCCCGTTAATGGTTATCCTTCAGACAACAAAACCTGCAACGGTTTCTCTGCTACGGCCAAGTACGATGATCTTGTCCGTAACTCTGATCTCTTCTGGGAAAAGCTCCTTGCTTTGCCTGGATTTTCCTCCAACACTCTGAAGTGAGTTTCTTTCTTCTTTTTTTGATAAATTTCTTTCTTCTTCTTCTTCTTCTTCTTCTTCCTTTCTCGTTTTTGATCTTTTCTTTTGGGTCTGTGAGATTATGTCGTTTGGCTTAAGATTGTGGAAGAAAAGACCTTACTTTGTCTTGTTGGTTGGTTTCTTTTGTTCAGTGATATGTAAAATTTATTAGAGATTATATGCAATTTTTTTGTTTAGTACTATGCTTTAAGATTCGTTTAAGGGTTTTGGATTCTAAGGGTTTAGGTGTTTGAGAATTTGTTTGGTAAGATGAGAAGCAGAAGCATTAGATTTTGTGCTGAGTGAAATGTTGAGATTTTCAATTAGGGTTTAATGGAATCTGAATCGGTAATGCAGGGAAGTGTGTTGTGTCATATGTATCGCCTGTTTAATTAGGTTTATGGTCTAGTTTTTACCTGTTTATTATATGTATCCATCGAAACTATATTGCTCATTAACGAAATTAAATCAAATTAGATTTGGTATTTACTAATCTACATAGTTTGTAATTATGATTATGAACAAGTTGCTTTTATGTGTTGTTTCGCCTTTCTGTTAATGGATTACTGAAAGAAATGATTTTTATGCATTTGGTTTGAAACATTTCCTGTCTCTGTAAAAGGGTTCCTACTGTGGGAGGAAATGCTCTCGATTTGCATCGGCTTTTCATCGAGGTTACATCCCGAGGTGGCATTGAAAAGGTAGGAGGAATTCATGTTGCCATTTATCATACTATTGTAAGAATTTCTCTTTTTCTGTCTCCGTCTCCATTGTGATTGAGTTTTGAAATATTTATTTTTTTGTACTCTTAGGTGATTGCAGATCGAAAATGGAAAGAAGTGGTCGGTGCATTTAATTTTCCGACAACGATAACAAGTGCATCGTTTGTGTTAAGGAAGTATTATCTCAAGTTTCTTTATCAACTGGAACTTGTGTATTACCTTCAAAAACCAGTTTCTTCAATCCAATCAACAGGTCTATTTCACCACTAAATTTCTTCGTTTTTTGGCCTCTTTTCTTTTTCTTACTCCTTGACATGCTGAGACAAGCCGAAATTCTTATGCGTTTTCAGATGAAGCAATGAAGAGCCTTTCCAAGTTATCGCCAGACCCCGACGAAGGTATTACATATGTTTCTTAAGTTTTGTGTCTTTGGTTTTTTATCCCTTTATATATTTGTTCATGCTATCAGCTTGTAGTGATGTTGTATCTAGTAGTCTGTTAGTTATATTAATAACAGCTTCTCTATAAACTAGTCATGTCTGCTGGTACTTTAACGCGACTATTAGGTTCATTACTACTCTCACGGGTTAACGTTATTGTGTTAATCTTTTCAAAATGAGTCTCAATGTCTCTGCTTCATTCTTTTTAGGTTGTAATATCTTTTTAATCCTTTTTGGGTGAATTATAGTGTCACAAGTAAATAAAGACACCCTCTTTCCTCTTATTTTCATTGCTTATACATTGAAGAATACCGTCTAGGTTTACCGCTTGTATCTAACTTGCAGGCATTGTTGAACCACAAGTCGGGTGTTCGGTTCGCGGATTCATTGACGGGAAGTTTGATAGCGGATATCTGGTGACGATCAAAATGGGTTCTGAAGAGCTGAGAGGTGTGCTTTACCATATTCCTCAAACACCAAGTCAGTCCCAGCAAACCCTGGAAACATGTTCAGCCGCTGTACCACAATCTTCACAACGCCGGCATAGAAAGCGATCAAGGTTGGCTCTTGTCGATTCTCAGAAGCCGAAATGCCATAGGAGTGGCTATAACTTCTTCTTCGCTGAGCAGTATGCCAGGCTTAAACCTGAGTTACAGGGACAAGAAAGAACCATAACGAAGAAGATAGGACACATGTGGAGCAATCTCACTGAATCTGAGAAACAGGTAAACAACAAACCATAATCAAATAAAAAATCCTCATGCTTATTAAACTGTTGTTTTGATTACAATTTGATCATCTTTACAAGGTTTATCAAGACAAAGGAGTAAAGGATGCGGAGAGATACAGAACAGAGATGTTGGAATATAAATCTTCACATGAGTCAGGAGCTGCTACTTCCGGTACAGCCACAGTGGCTCAGTAGTTTTGTTATTTTCACTTTTGTGATATTCTCTGTTTGTAACACTGTCTTTCTTCTCTAGAGAACTTTCTACATTGTGTCATGTGTTTCTAACTTTCTATAAGTTGTAGAAGTTGCCATGTGTGTTGGCTTTAGGGTTAGTGAGGAGGTTTACTAACTAATGGACTTAGCGTCTTTTGTGTTGTTCTTTAAGTAATTGCCATTTTTGTAGTATTACTGGCATAGCCATATATGTATATATCTAGACCAAAGATGTAATTCCAAAGCAGGTTCGGCTGTAGTTTTACGACCACCATATCCAGTCTGCGCCACCACTGATTCAACCCTTATTCCGTACACATCTTGAACCGAGCTCGAGCTTTTAAAGACCACACCTAAGGAAACGACATACTAGCATTTGCGTCAGGGCTGAAGATGTATTAAGGTAACTGTGCTAAGCTGAACACTAATAAAAAAGGCTTAGTTTTTCCGGAATGAGGGACATTTTTCAAAATTCTCTTGTACTGTTCCAATATCTAGTTTGTTTAGATTTCTCTCTAGAAATGCTCTGAGCCTGTCCCAAGGAATCTCCTAGATACCATTCCCTTTCTGAGCTTGATACCATAGGACACGAGAAAACGGAAAAAACCGCTGTGTAAAAGCATCATCTGAGTAGATTTGCCAACAATGCTGATCAAGCCATACTTACAGAGTGGTCAAATTTATCAACATTGGAATCTGATGCAAAAAAGATCATGGCCGCCACGAAACTCCTCATCCTTATCATCTTCTATATCTACAATCTCATCATCTACTACGTCTTCCATGTACTCAACATCATCATCTCCTTGATTCTAGTTGGACAAATGTCTTGTAAACTAAATAAGGCACTAAATGTTGGTATATATAAAACACATAGCCATATCATCAAAGCTTTCCAAAAGAAGAAAATTCACCATAAGAAATAACTTACATTCAATGAAGCTTATCAGTCACAAGATCACGCAATATACAAGAACATGATCAATATCAGATATTCTTTTTGTAAGGGAAAAAAAATGTAAATGAAAATATAAATGGGCTTATCGAAATAATGTCCGTCTTCTTTTCGGATTATGGGTTATATAAATGGGCTTCGAGATATGTTTTAGGGCCCATTACATAAAAAGGGAAAAAAACTTAAACGCCGTTGCCGGGGATCGAACCCGGGTCACCCGCGTGACAGGCGAGAATACTTACCACTATACTACAACGACTTGTTGCTTATATTGCAGAATTTATATAATTGTACTCGATATATGTTAAACGTTTTTAACGGTTTAAGATAATTTTCAGTTTTACATAACACGTTGAAAAGTTTTTATGACAAAGGTGCTTCCTCAGAGAGAAGATTATTTATATGTCCTCACCTCTAACGAATGCACGAAACCGACCCTTATATGATCACTGAATTGTTTAGTTCAAAAGTAAGTAGAAATTTTCACTATTTTTCTTTGTTTATTATATTAACTGCAAAAACCTTTTATAATTTTTATCAAAGAAATTTCATACTTTGTTCGACATTCAAAGTAAATGGAAGAACTCTCTTTTTTTTCTTCGCGAAGAGTTCCGTCAGAAGAAAAGAAAATCTATTGGGGAAAGGTGAAGAAATAGGCGAGATCTAGATTTCGGTGGTGTGTATGTGGATTTGAAGTTCTTGGCGAAGAAATTCTAATCGGCGGTTTGAATTCGATGTTTTGAGATTTATCGGCTTTCATGGAAGGTAAACTCTTTCTCAGTATCGTTAATATGTGTTGTACGAACTTCTGGTGGCATATTATGAGTTCTTGTTGTTGATGTGTCAAAATCTCTTTGCTAGGATTTGGTAGATCTGCGTCGTTTTCCCTTTTCGCCAAAACAACTGATGTAGTTCGTATTTTTATGTATTCGTTGCAGAGAACAACAATTTAAGTGATGAGTTTGAGTGGGACATCCCACTGCCAAAAATATTGTTTGCTACAAATCGATTCAGTGGACCAAAACAACACATATAGCCATTATATCATAGACCACATGGATTAGTCCATATTAATAAAAACAGAAACCCTCATGCAAAAGATATCTCTTAATTCCCCAATATAATTTTAAGCTGACTAAAGTTTCTTTTTTTTATATATCTTGAACAATGGTTTAGAGAGCAGAAATTCTTGCGACAAATGTGAATGGGACCTTCGGTTACTGGAAAGATTCATTGTGACTTACCGTTTTCCGGTGGAAATACTAAACATATATTCGAAGGTAAATTTGCTCTATTTAGTGGCGAAATGTTTGAAAAGAACGGTTGAGTTTGCAACCAAAAAATATCACGTGTACAATCTGGATCTAGACACGTACGAGGTATGAGATTTAAAATGTAGATCAATTCATGTGGACTGTTATGAGAAATAATCATAATACCCCCCCCCCCATTTGACAGGCTAGAGAGGAGAAACTTGTTAGTGTGAGCGTGGAAGCACAAGAAATCGAGTTGAGGGTTGATTCATTTAGTCATAAATCCAATTACCTCTATCTGTTGATGTAAAAAACAATTTTATATCCAACACAACTTTTTGTGGATTAATCCACAAGGAATGACACATATGCCTTGTCTGCCCCGTGAAAATAATGAACCAAAAGATGATGTCCACATTCAAGAACAATAAGAAACCAAGGTGAAGGTTAATTGAGTTAGTAAAAGATGATGTCATGAGTATGTGTTTCCCTACATGAGTCTTGAAATATGTCGTCTATCCTGATCTACATTACATGATTGTTTTCGAATATTTTTTGTAATTTATCCAATTATGTATGGACCGTAGCATGTGGACAAATCCATTGGGACACTCTTTTATTTCTGGACTAATCCATCATATGATTGTGTAGATGGTAATTTCAAGTTTTATATGATTTGACATTAGTTAGTATATGCCCAAGAATTAGGGTCAATTCCATTGAAATCAGAAGAACTATTCGAAAACTCATGCAAGTTCTCGGAAACAACAATTGTAGCCATTTTAAAAATTCTTCTCTCTCCCACATGAAATTGAAGATACGTCATATCGCAGGAAATTTCTCTCTCCCATGTGAGACTTATAAATGCCCCTGGTCGAAAGCAGGTGTAGCCTCCTAGGTAAACCTTCACATCATGGCAAATTCATCGCATCCCATTCAAAAACGAAAGTGAAGTATATCACAACTGGTTCCGACTATCCTCTGTATCGACGAGAATAATAGTTGGCCTCCCGCCAAGAAAAAAAAAATCAAATGCCCAACTGATGCGTAATCTTCGATTATAGTCCATTTGGACTTCTCTCTCAACCTGTGTGAGTGTAACAATAAGACGCTTTGTTGGTACACCCCACAAGTACAAATCTATATGGTCAAGTCCACGAAGACCTTTTTAAGCAGAAACCCTGAGGTGGGGAAATATGTCGAATGACCTATCAAAACACATCTCTCAATCCTCTAACTAAAACAAGTTTTCAGCTTAATAAATCCATATAGGGTATTCCATCATGTTGCGTATATCATAACCATTCGATTTGTTAAGGGGGATCAATATAACACATCTCATCACTTTTTGTACTATTACCCATTGAACAAAAGGAAGATTCGACGATCATTTAGTATGTGTCGCTATGAGATTTGATATATGCTTAAATTTCAGCCATACGATTTTGGTTTCTCGTTTTATAAAGAACGGCTAGGATTTCATTGATGCAACTAATTGATACAAGCAAAGACTTCTCTATTCATGGAAAATTTCGTCAATTTTTTGCCACGTAAAATGGAAAAGTGCCTCTTGTCAAGAAATTACATAAATCGAAAGTGAAAAATTAAAAAGTGTCCTCTGTTGTAGATTCTTGAGTTCTTTACATTTTTAAGCACTTTTTAACTTTTGCATTTCACCAAAAGACACTTTCTAGACAAATGTGCATTTTTAGATTGAAGATTATTAAAATGGCCTCGCCGAATGCCAAACGTACCATTGTTTATCTTATTAAATATTTGGTTGCGTCTAGTTAAGAAGAAATCAGACATCTTTAAAACTAATAATTTATATTATTTTAATAACTCATCGTACCATAGATCGTATTTCAATTAAACATAATTTTTGAAATCCCATGTTGAATCTTCAAATTAAAAATGTCTCTTCGCTTCCTCTAAAGGTGTGAAGATCCGACGAATTGTGTACGACCCCTTTTTGTGTTTTGTTTGATCTGACTATGAATTTTGTTTTCGATGGTTGCAGGAAAGAGCAATACATGCAATGAATCTGACTGGGACCTTCTTTTTCCGGAGAGACTTTTCCCCTCAAATTGGTTCCCTGTTGAGCGGTTGAACATATACTCTAAGGTGGATTTGTTGTTTTTCATCACAAAGTGTTTTAAGAACATCCCTTATGATTCTCGCTTGTGAAATCTTAAAACTCACAGGAGTGCCGAGGGATAGAGTTTTAAGTAGAAAGAGATGGTGTTGAAAGTATAAAACAAAAACAACCGTCGAAAACGTTACGCAAGGTGAAATTGTGTCATAGTCCACATGGATTAGTGTAGAACAACAACAATCAGTGAAATTATCTCCTAGTCCACATGGACTAGTTTAGAACAACAACAGTAGATGAAATTTTGTTCTAGTCCTAGTTCATATATGTATTTTAATGTAAATATTATACTGCATGATACCATAAGTTCGAGGTTTGCAAAAAGGAAACATAGCCACGGTCGAGGTAAGTTGCGATGCAATAGAAAAAAAGCAATGCCAAAAGAACTCATGTATTATGGTAATATAGAGAAGTTTAGTGGATTTAGAGTCAGAAGATGTTGACAACATGGAAGAAGCATCACAAGTAATGATGAAAAGATATGGATTGTATAGTTGGATTGGTGTCATGTCCACAAGGACTAAAAGAGCGAGATTTTTTTTTGTATTGATGTAGAGATAATTTTGCAGAAAAATTTACAGGAGTGTCGAGGAATAGAGGTTCAAGTAGAAGGAGATGATGATGAAAGTATATAACAACAATAACCGATGAAAACGTTAATCAAGGTGGAATTGTGTCCTAGTCCACATGAACCAGTGTAAAACAACAACAATCGATGAAATTGTGTCCTAGTCTACATAGACTAGTGTAGAACAACAATAATCAGTGAAATTGTGCCTTAAAACATCTTCGACTCAACTCCAAAATTTACTCCAAGATAGAGAATTCAGAGTAATTTAGGAGAATTTTCTCCAACCTTACTCCATTTTGTACTCTAAAATTGAGTAAAATTAGACAGTACTCCATATTTAGAGTGAAATATGGAGTTACTCCATTGTAAAAGAATCTTATTGGTTTCTCCATTTTGGAGCAATACATTGGAGCAAACTAAACCCA
Organism: Anastatica hierochuntica; assembly: GCA_900406275.1. Classification (NCBI taxonomy): domain Eukaryota; kingdom Viridiplantae; phylum Streptophyta; class Magnoliopsida; order Brassicales; family Brassicaceae; genus Anastatica; species Anastatica hierochuntica. Next base: position 15,172 of record OVAN01005627.1, on the reverse strand, counting down.
TTTTGGAGTGACTTTATTTTAGAGAAAAAAAAGAGTTTTACATTGGAGATATCCTTAGTCCTAGTCCATATTTGTATTTTGATGTAAAGGTAAATGTGCAGGAAAACTCTCAGCAGTACATATGAGGAGAGGTTCAAGTAGATGACACAATAGAGTATTGCTTGTATAAGGTTTGTTTTTTGGAGATTTTTTTTGTGTGTGTAATTGTTTATGTAAAAGTTTTCCGTACTATTATCCGCTGGACAAGAAAATGATTCGACGAGAATAAATATCATACCTTGGATCATTTAGAACGCGTCTTTGTTCAAATCTCAGCTATATGGTCTTAGTTTTTATTTTTGTACAAAACGGCTAGGATTTTGCTGAAAAAACTAATTGTAACTCTCTGTAACTTCTCATAATTTCGTCACATTTTGTCTTGCAATATGAAAAACTATTTCGTCAAAAAAATGTCTAAAATGAAAATGGAAAATTTAAAAGTTTCATTTCGTGTAATTATTTTTAGAATTTTCTATTTATAAAATCTTTCTTGTTATATATATATTATTTTTTTTTGTCAGATTTTTTTTTTATGAGAAACTCCTTTAGCTCTAGTGGCAAAGAGGCATCTCACCTAAGTCCGATGTCAGTGGTTCAAACTTCGGCGCTCGCGTTTGTGCGAGTTACCCCGTATGTGGAGTTAATGGCTACCGGATCAGTCCGTTGTGATCCGGATTCTTCAGTATGAGATTAATTAATTCTCGGTATAGGGTTAAGGGCTATCGGATCGATCCGTTGTGGCCCGGCGGACAAAAAAAACTGCATAAATTTCCACCTGTTCACCACAAAAATATCCACCTAAGCGTATGTGTCTCCGCATCACGTTGGGAATTAAATTCATAGTTAATTCGCCGAAAATTACTTTTGGATACATAACACGAAAAAGAAAAGATTGTTTCGATGCGTAACAGATATTTTCGAAACCTTAGGGGTTACAAGATTGAAATATAACTACATAACTATTAGTTAAAGGGTCAAACTGAAATACTTTTTAGTCGGTTAGGAAGTTGTATTACCTGCTGTGCCCGTTGCCGGTCGCCAGTCAACGGTAAAGTCAATACAATATTAATTTTTTTTCTCCACTGAGAAAAAAAGGAGAAGAAAGGCAAGTTGTTTTCATTCTACACTGTAATGTTGATTGTCATTTTCCTCCTCCGGGTGTGATTTTTCTTGCTTGGAAAGAAAACAAGAGAGAAAAAAACAAAGGCTTAACACAGCTTTAAATTGAGCATCAAGAAGGAAACCATATCAATCTGCAGAAAGATTTTGTTACGAAGCGAAGAAGGAGAAGAAGAGATGCATCTGTACAATGAATGGTTACCTCCGCCTGTAGCGGAGGAAACTAAGAAGGAGAAAGAGTCCTTCGCGCGAGTTGTCAGATGCGTCAAAGAGTTGCATCGACCTGATGATCCTGAATCTGTTTACGCCACTCTTAAATGGATCTCCGTTATCGAACTGTGAGTCCTCCTCGATTTCGCGGTCTGATTACTAAAAACCTCGTCGGATTTATATGTTTGTTGTTGTTCTCGTTTGAATTGTTTACTTCTTAATGGGATTTGAAGGCGTTGGATAATCAATTTATGAAATGATTAGCTTTGACTTCTAGATTTCGCTCAGTATACTGAATTTGGATTAGCTCTGATGATTTATTTTCCCCTTTTGCAGCTTTGTTAGAGCGAAAAGTGATTTGTCTTTGGAAGATGTTAGTGAACTTGTGGAACTTGGCTTACAGATTTTTCATTCATCTCAGAATAAGTTGTATGCGCAGGTTCGAGAACTAATACCAGAATGAACTCCAATTTCTTGCGTCATTCTTCATATTCTTTTTCGATTTTCTTATGCTTAGCTTTGGAATGATTGCTTCTGGTGTACTAGGTTAGATGGGGTAATGTTTTAGTCAGACTGATCAACAAGTACCGTAAGAAGCTGTCTTTGAAAGTTCAGTGGAGACCCTTATATGATACCTTGATTCATGCACACTTCAGCAGGTAATTCCCGTGGGTCCTTTTTCTTAGGTGTTCATGGATGGAATCAATTCTCTAGCTCCGTTTTGAATGTCTTGGTTTTGTTTCATGTATAATGTTTCGAACGTCTTTCTTTTGTAGGAGCCCGGGTCCTGAAGGTTGGAGGTTGAGACAACGGCATTTTGAGGCTGTCACTTCTCTCATTCGTTCCTGTAGGAGGTTTTTCCCACAAGGAGCCGCGTCGGAGATATGGTCTGAGTTTAAGTAAGTTGTTGACACCTCTTTGGATTCATCATGGTGGTGCTATTACTTCATTAGATACATTACTGTATGTTTATCTAGTATTGTCAAGAGAGTTATGAAGATACTATCATGATCCTGTCTGGTGTAGCTTATATTCATATTTGTGAAAGCAATCTGTTTATTGCTGCTATGGACAGAGTTTGACAAATGGGGAAAGTACTTGGAAGCATCATGTTCATCATACATGCACCTTTTATGAGGTCGCAAGTTTTTTTATTTTAGCCTCACCAGTTCTCTCCTGTATAATGGCCTTGTGGTGGCATGTTGTTGTGTGAATCAATGAGTAAACACATCAAATTCATACTATTAGGGTACCTGTATAAGTCTTTATTTGATAAAGGTTGCAGTCCTGATAGTCGAGTTGTGCCTTCACTTAGTATGAGCAGCTGGATTGCTGACTAAAATTAGAATTGGGCAAAAAAGTTAAATTTAATATTTTCAATAGATTAATCACAGGAAGGAAGAGATTTGGGTTAGACGTTCTGTGTGTCTTTAAGATTGCAGGTTGTTGTTAGAGTCTATTAAATGCTAGAGCTCTGCTCACCATTTGGATGTTCTTCTACCCATGCTCAGGTCTTTTTTGGAGAATCCGTGGAATAATTCCTCTTTTGAAGGCTCTGGCTTTGTGAGATTGTTCCTTCCTACGAACCCTGAAAATCAGGATTTTTTCTCTGCGTAAGGACAATATGATTATTGCTGATGGATGATACTCTGGTTTTCTCCCATTTCAATGTAATTATCTTCTTTCTTTTGACCTTGTAGAAAATGGATACAAAACTGCTTAGAGCTCTGGGATTCGATACCAAATTGTCAATTTTGGAATAGTCAATGGACAGCTGTCCTAGCTCGTGTGATAAAAAGCTACAATTTTATAGACTGGGAGTGCTACTTGCCAATGCTTTTCAGTAGATTCTTGAATATGTTTGAGGTGAGTGAAGTTTTCCTAGTGTTGCTAATGATTAAATCTCTGGAGTTCCAGGCAGAATGACATAAGATCTTGACTTCAGTTTTATTTCGGTAAATATATGTTTCACTAAATGTCTGGATTCTGGAATAGCTGAAGCGAATGATAAAAACTTGAAAAATGAACGAGAGTCAGATACTTCTGTCGTGCTCTTTGTTGTATCCCAGATATGCGTATTCTATTTTTCTCCATACACAGGATTCTTATTTGATTCAGTTATAGGTTCCTGTAGCAAATGGAAGTGGATCATATCCTTTTTCAGTTGATGTTCCCAGAAACACAAGATTCTTGTTCTCTAATAGGACTACTACTCCATCAAAATCAGTTGCACAATCTATTGTAAGTTGTTCTAAAATTTTGTTTTACTGCATTCGTCTGCTGTACCTGATTTATAAAATCTTCATGGGGTTGACTTCTTGGCTTCTGTTACAGGTATACTTTCTGAAACCTGGAAGCTCTGCACATGAGCAGTTCAAGAAATTGGTCAACCTCTTAGAACAGTTTGTTTACTTAAACCTGTGACGTGCTTTGTTTATTTATTCCGCAAACTGCAAAGTTACTTCTGTTCTTCTTACTGTTTCTCTATTGTTTAAATGTAGATATTATCATCCTTCTAACGGTGGTCGTTGGACATATTCCTTGGAACAATTTTTGCTCCACCTGGTGACAGCATTCCAAAAGCGTTTACAGCGTGAGCAGCAGTAAGAAAATAGCAGCATCACCATTTTATGCATTTAACCATATTGGTAGTGTCTTGATTAGAACCTATTTTTTCTGATAAAATTGATTAGAACCTATTTCTTCAGGGATCCAGATAGCCTGTCAGCAGTCTGTTTAGGAAAGCCGGAAAGGATAGCTTTTGTCGATGTGGTGTTGAAGTTGATTGATCGCGGTCAATATAGCAAGAACGAACATCTTTCCCAGACGGTTGCTGCAGCGACATCCATCTTGTCTTATGTGGAACCCACTTTGGTCCTTCCTTTTGTGGCATCTCGGTTTCATTTGGCTTTAGAAACGGTCTGTGTTTGCTTCTTTACCTTACCGAATTTTGCATCCTTGTTTTCTCCATCTATTTTCCTTCAAAATGAAGGTTCTCGTCTATCAATTAACTTCACAGTGAATGTTTATGTATAGCCAGACAACTGCCACCCACCAATTGAAAACTGCTATGATGTCCGTAGCATTTGCTGGCCGGTCAATCCTGCAGTCTTCCATGTCAACTGCTAAAGCACAAGATCTTATTGGTGATGTGGATGATAGGATGTTTCTTGATCTCATTGGGATTTCTTTATCAAATGCATTACTTGGCATGGATGCCAATGACCCACCTAAAACGTTGGCAACTATGCAACTGATTGGCTCCATATTTTCGAATGTAATCTCTTTAACCTTGAAAGTCTCAAAATTCACGGTTCAGAAGACTTATTTTCTTTACCAAGTTCTATGGCCATCCTTGTATGTTGCAGATGGCTGTGTTGGACGATAGTTCTGATGACTTATCGTTCATGACAATGGCTTGCTTCTCTGAGTGGCTGGATGAATTTTTGTGTCGTTTGATCGCTTTGTTACAACATTTGGAACCCCACAGTGTTATGTGAGTAATGTATTACAACTAGGGTTTTTATAACCCTGCTTCATGTTTATGGTCTATTAGTAATTACATTAAGACGTTCTTATTCTGCAGAACTGAAGGCCTAAGTTCATCTGCAACATCAGGAACCTTTTTGGTTGAAGATGGTCCATATTACTATTGCATGCTTGAAATCCTACTGGGAAGGCTATCTGGATCTCTATATAGCCAGGTTGGTTTGTGTCTGTTACATTATAGGCTCCTTATATTTTTGGCTGGTAGAGGAGTTTGATCGCTTGTTTGCTTTAATCTCTAACAGGCCTTGAAAAAGATATCAAAGTTTGTTCAGACAAATATCCTTCCTGGTGCAATTGCTGAGGTTGGGCTTCTTTGTTGTGCCTGTGTTCATGCAAACCCTGAAGAAGCAGTTGCTCAAATTGTTGAACCAATGCTCCTCACTGTTATATCTTCTCTGAAAGAAATCCCTATCACTGGTTATGGAGGAAAAGGAAGTGTAGAGACCCTTGTTTCCAATAAGGTATTTCTGCTTGTCAATAGTTTTTGTTTGTAGTTTATGCGTTCTCTTCAATTTGCATAATAAATTACTCCTTGTTCTTCCTGATCACCCCTTTTCAGCAAGATAAACATACACTTTCTCCAGCGCTTGAGGCAGCCATAGATTATCAGCTGAAAGTATTGTCAGTTGCCATCACTTATGGAGGCAGCTCACTTCTTCGGTACAAAGGTCATTTGATTGAAGCTATCTCTTCTGCATTTAATTCCTCATCTTGGAAGGTATTTATTTTACATGAATGACATTTATGCACTCAGATTCTACTTTAGTGTGTTCCATTTTTAGTGATGTGTACTTTATCTGGCTTTTTTTTTTTTTTTTATGATGTGATCGTTGTCTTATGAAAAGGTCAATGGAGCTGGGGATCATCTTCTTCGATCTGTCCTTGGAAGTCTAATTCTTTACTTTCCTGTTAATCAATACAAGTGCGCAATCTCTCAATACTGTTTATCATCACCATCGCAGTGTTTTCTGTTTCTTTATTCATATAACAAATTTTTCTGTTCTTGTTAGATGTTTGTCTCGTCACCCTGCTGCTCCAGCTTTGGAGGAATGGATCAGCACCAAAGCTTCTAAGGATGAGCAGGTAGCACATTCCATGTGGCATGTTCCCACCAAAGAGGAAATTCAGTTTGCCAATGAGCTCTTAGACCTTCATCTCCAGTCATCATTGGATGATCTTTTGAGAATTTGCCAATCAAACATCCACTCAGATGCGGGTAATTTCAGTCATTCATGTGTGTGTTTCAGTCTTACTTCGAATATATACATATGTGTGTGCATATTAGACATTTATATATTGCGTTGGTGATATTAACACTTTGCTCCCAAAAAACTTACACATGCTTGCCTCATTGATGCTTTTTGTGGTGCAGGGGATGAGAAAACACACCTAAAAGTGACGCTTTTGCGTATAGATTCTACATTGCAAGGTGTTTTGTCTTGCCTACCTGATTTCAGGCCATCACCTAAACATGATATGGTTGAAGATCTGCCATTCTTCATAGCTGGAGCATCAGGTTCATGCGTCGGTAGTGCTGGAATACGAGAAAAAACGGCAGAGACTATTCATGCAGCCTGCAAGTAATGTTTGTTCAGTAGCTGTTCTTCTTGTGTCTCCCCAAAAAGTATATGCGTACTTCTGAAAATATTAATATAATGGTATTGTTTTTGTGATGTTTGTAGATACTTATTAGAGAAAAAGTCAGACGACAGCATCTTGCTGATACTAATAATCCGCATAATGGATGCTCTGGGAAATTATGGTACTGCAGACGCCTGTGATCCTTTCTGCAGTTGACTAGCCACATGGTTTTTCTTTCTTAACACTTGTCCATTAAATGTTTTGCAGGCAGTTTGGAGTACGATGAATGGTCAAATCACAGGCAGGCTTGGAAAGTGGAATCTGCTGCCATTGTAGAGCCTCCAGCGAACTTTATTACTGAGATTCATTCTAAGGGAAAAAGAAGGTAATTTTCTCTTTTTTCTTAATTGAAGACGTACACATTTTGGTTTCAATTTCTCAAATATCACTGTGTCTTTCAGGCCTAGATGGGCACTCATTGATAAGGCTTACATGCACAACCATTGGAGATCATCACAATCGTCCTATCATCTGTTTCGTATAGATGGGAACTTCTCTCCACCGGAATCCTTGACGCTTTTGGTTGATGATCTTTTGACCCTCTGTCTACACAACTATGAGACTGTTCGACTGTGAGTAATTTTTCACCCATCAGTGGTATAGTTATGCATGTCAATTGATTAGGTACCAAGTTTGAAACAGGATTTAACAACCGCTTCAACCGGAATTTTTTCTGTAAAATTCTCTACAGGGCTCTGTCCTTTCAATACATTAATTGACGTGCCTTTGCTTGAATGCTATTCAGGCTTGCTGGGAAATCTTTGCTGAAACTGTTAAAGAGATGGCCGTCGTTGCTTTCACAGTGTGTTCTGTCCCTTTCTGAGAACTTGCGAAATCAAGGTGCACCAGAGAATGTGGTCCTTGGTTCTTGTGCCATTCTCTCTTCACAGAGTGTTCTCAAGCATTTGTCAACGGTATGTTTCGTCATTCTCTGCGTTATTTCCGTTGCAAAATCTTATGTTTCTTCTGCTACTCCAGGATCCAAAATCATTTTCCTCTTTTCTTCTTGGGATTCTTTCAAGGTAACCTTTTCACATTTTAAGATAAATTACATATATCGTTTTGTAAGGACAAATATGCTTGTCAAAATGGTATTAAGATGTGTTTTAAATCTTTTGTAGCTCTCATCATGAATCTTTGAAATCTCAAAAAGCAATCATTGAGGTAAAGATCTTGTCTTCGCGATCAGAGTACCGGTCTTTCTTTCTTTCTTTCTTTCTTTCATCGCCTAAAATCTTTAATTCTTGCAGCTGTTTGTCAAATATAACATTCACTTCTCGGGACTGTCTAGAAACGTACTTCGCTCATTGGATGGCCATGTTGAGGGGTCTACTACCGGAGATCTTGTTTCTCAAATTGGCTCCATGAGTTTTGATTCGTCTTCCCTGCATTGGCGGTATGTACCCTGCCATTAATCATTTTTCAACTGGAAAATTATTTTCATATACGTAGTTTTTAGCACCCAAATTCTCAGATTCATAACGTTGAAGCTATAAAGTCATTATGCCTTTTTCTTATGCCAGGTACAATTTGATGGCTAATAGAGTGCTCCTTCTGTTAGCTATGTCTTCTAGGATTGACCCAAACTTCTCCTTCAAAATCCTTGATGAAACTGCTGGTAATGATTTAGTGGACAGAATATACGGGAAGCTTTTCTTCATGTTATTTGAGTTGGTCCTTCATGACTAAGGTTTTGTTGGTATTTTCCAGGACACTTCTTGAAAAACTTGAAAAGTCAACTTCCTCAAACGAGAATACTGGCAATTTCAGCTTTAAACACTCTTCTGAAAGAATCACCTCATAAGATGCAAGGCAAGGATCAACCTTCTGTGTCTTCACAAGAAAAAGCCAACTCGTCCCTTGATTTAGCATTGAGCCAAATTTTTCGAGAAGAAGGGTTCTTCAAGGAGACTTTTGAAAGCCTTTCTCATATTCATATCACTGACACTGATGGTTCCTCTTCTAGAGGTAATCACGGAAGTTCATCCTTCCAGAGTATGGCGGACAAGTCAATCACTCGTTTCTATTTCGAATTTTCGGCTTCATGGCCTAGAACTCCTAGTTGGATATCTTTGTTAGGAAGTGATATTTTCTACCCAAGTTTTGCTCGCATTTTCAAGCGGTTAGCACAAGAATGTGGAGTTCCTGTGCTGCTGGCACTAAAAAGCCCCTTAGAGGAGTTTTGCGATGCTAAGGAGAGACCCAAGCAGTGTGTTGCTGCCGAAGCATTAGCAGGTGTACTACACTCCGATGTTAATGGTCTTCTTAGTGAGTGGGAAAGCTGGATAATGGTTCAGTTGCAGAATGTTATTCTTGGTCAATCAGTGGAATCCATACCGGAGTGGGCTGCTTGCATACGTTATGCCGTCACGGGAAAGGGGAAACAAGGAACCAAAATTCCTGTCATGAGACAACAAATTTTGGACTGTATAGTGGCGCCATTACCACCATCTGCCACCACCACTGTTGTTGCAAAGCGGTATGCTTTTCTTTCGGCTGCGTTAATAGAATTATCTCCACAAAAGATGCCCCTATCAGAAGTGAAGCTGCATATCGTGCTACTTGATGAATTGATCCGTAATATGTCCCATTCCTCGGCTCAAGTAAGAATTCTCAGTTATTCATTGTACTTCGCATCCCTGCCTCTTTTGTTTTAAAACCTTCATGTGGAATTATGCGTTTGACTGTCTTTTGACAAGCTAAAATAGAAGTATCTAAGAAAAACATTTGGAAAGCCAGTAACTTTTGTGTGACAATGAACAGATAAGGGAAGCTGTCGGTGTAATTCTTTCAGTATTATGCTCTAACGTTCGACTCCATATGTCATATCAACAAGAATATCCATCTGAAGAAGGGAGAGCAGATGTTGATAGCCGTCTTGAGGAGGAAAATTGGTTCAAGTTGATTACTGAAAGAGCATCTGAAGCTGTTACAAACATTCAACAAGCTAGCATATCAGATAGCTTAGAAAGTTCATCTGATGTAAATATGGAGAATGGTCAATCAAATGGCGATTCTCTAGATGATGTTAAATGGATGGAGACGGTACTTGCTGTCTCAATTTTTGAGAAATTTCTTTTTGCTTCCCTTTGTTTGATACTAATTTTCTTTGTATTTTGTCCTATATACAGCTCTTTCATTTCATCATCTCATCTTTCAAATCTGGGAGGTCTTCATATATGCTAGATGTAATTGCGGGATTTCTCTATCCGGTGATATCCTTGCAGGTACAAAACCATTATATTTGTTTAGCTTTCTTTCTTCTAAATTACTTCTCCATGCCTGGGAATTATGGAAGATTTGTTTCCATCTATTGAAGGAAACATCACATAAAGATCTGTCCACGTTGGCTAAGGCTGCCTTTGAGCTATTGAAGTGGCGGGTTTTTTCAGAATCTCTTCTACAGAAAGTTATTGGAGTCATTCTTTCTTCTGCTGATGACTCTAACTGGCGGATAAGATCTTCAACCCTTACATATCTTCGAACTTTTATGTACAGGTAATAAATATATATTTATGTGATCTATATAGCAAGGTGATAAACAAATTCGCTGTTGATTAACACATCTTTTTTATTTTGACCTTTCTTATTAGGCATACTTTCATCCTCTCTTATGAAGAGAAACAGAAAATCTGGAAAACCGTGGAAAAACTACTTGTAGACAGCCAAGTAGAGGCAAGTTCTTAGAACTGTTTTAAATGATAAGTCTTGTGATTAATTTTTATCTGGGTTCATCAGTCAAGTGCATAGGATTTTCACTCTTAACTGAGATTATATGTTCTTCAGGTACGAGAGCATGCTGCAGCAGTTCTAGCTGGCTTGATGAAAGGAGGAGATGAGGATTTTGCTGCTGATTTTCGTGATAGATCCTATGCAGAGGCAAACGCAATTCAGAAGAAAAGAAACCGAAGGTTTTTCTTTCCTCTCTTTTAAGCATATTATTGTCTTAGCCTTTGTCTACAAATGCGAGAATGAGAAGGAAAAAGCTGTGATTGGCTTGTTTTTCTTCGATTTTTTAACATGGTCTAAGAATCGTTTCAGGAAATCAAGTTCATCCCAATCCATTGCAGAGGTGCATGGAGCCGTTCTTGGTTTGGTAGCTTCAGTTTTGTCAGTCCCTTATGACATGCCCAGGTTTGAACATATCTTTACATCAAAAAATGTATGTAATGCAGGAGCTTAAGCTTGGGACGTCCCATTTTATGAATAATCTGAAACGTTTGTAAATGTTTTCAGCTGGTTACCGGATCATGTGACGTTACTGGCTCGTTTTGCCAGTGAACCAACGCCTATAAAATCAACTGTGACTAAAGCAGTGGCTGAGTTCAGGCGAACCCATGCAGATACATGGAACATACAGAAGGACTCTTTCACTGAAGAACAGCTCGAGGTAAATGCATGCATTTGGGTTTTACATTATTTATTCCTTGATATATAAATGCATAAACATACAAACTAACATTATATCTTTCTATGTAATTATGTCAATAAGAGGCTGATTAATAATATTGTAGATTTTTGTTGAGGAATTGTGGTAAATACTGTAGAAAGAATCTTGTTGGTGGTGATAGTAATGTTTTGTCCAACATTTGCAGATATTGGCGGATACATCTTCCTCCTCCTCGTACTTTGCTTGAGTGATACACGCGTGTTGGAGAGTTCAGCTTTTCTGTTTATAGAACAATAAAGGCTACTACTTTTTTTTTAAGGAATCACAATCTTTTGTAACTCTACTTTTACAATTTTTAATTTTGTGACCCAATAGATGTAATAGCATGAAAACACACACAAAATATAACTATCGTTGGTTTTTGGTTTTATTTCTTCTTTCAGTCGAATGCGGGAAAGAAATGTTTTAGTGATATAAAAAGACATTGACAAAAGAAAAGTGAAAAATGTAGAGTGATTCGAGCTTGTGGGTTGTGTCTGCAGTAGACGACGTTTTATAAGTTTATATCCCAATATAGTTGGCTGCTTTTGCACCAATATCATGTGCTACTACCACTCAAGTACTCTACCGAAATCCATTTTATTGTGATACTGAACTTCATTCATTTGTTACATGCTAGCTTGTAATAGCATATCAGATAAATTAAATTTGTTACTTGATGTTTGAACTCTTTTGTTGACTTTTTCATCTTCATATGCTTAAATAGATTCACATAATAAATTTGCAAACATTATTTTATAAATAGAACTAAATTATGAAAAATAATATAATATTGTAATTATATGACGATTGATTAGGTTCAATAACAATTTAAATTTTCGAAGGGAAAGAAGAACCGTTAATGGCAACAACAAAAGATCTAAATCTAAAATAAATAGTTGATCAACAAGAGAGTTTAAAGGCTTAGAAATTACACTAAAATTCATTTTAAAATAGACCAAAAAAAATTACAAAAATGTAAGGCATAATTTTTTTTAAAAATGATATGGGAAAAATTATCAAAAAAAGGCAAAGAAAAGATAAGAAAACAAATATGCAAAGAAAAAAAAACGAAGACGATAAAAATACATATGAAAACAATGAAAACAAAACAAAAGAATAAAATATAAGATATTTAAAAGAGATAGACACTGGAAAATATGTGTAACATAAATCGTGTACTATTGAAATTGAAATAAAATAACAAAATATGGAACAAGTAATTAGTAGAGAACTAATGAATAAAAAATTAGTATAATCGTGAATACATAATAAAAAAAAATATAATACAATAATATATAAAAGAAAATCCGCGCATTGCGCAGATTCTCTCCTAGTATATATAAAAGTAAATTAATATGAACTATGAACTAAGTAATTACCTACATCACTAAATATTAATTCAATTTGAATTATAAATAAATTAAGATTTCGCATAAAATTACAAAATATATTTTAAAAAATGTCAAGATATTAAAACTAAAAAATATATAAAAGAAGGTTTATATAATAAGATGTGTCTTTAAACTCATAAAACTTGTTACATAAATCAAAATAACTATTTTCTATCTCGATTTACATCGAAAACAAAACATATAAATTCAATTAATATGCAATCTATAGTAGATTAAATTATATTTTAATTTGAGAAAAATAAATCATATTGGTATACTATAATTTTTACTCCTTAATATTTAATTAAACTAAAAAAATCGCGAAAAGTACCACCACTAGACATGATCAAATCGAATCAAATGATTCATATATCCATGCCTAATGTATAATCAAACAATAGTAAATACATAATAATTAACAATGACTCATCGAGGAAGCAAACATTTTATATTTCTATAATGCATAATAAACCGTATAAAGTTATAAGTGAACTTATTTATCAAAAAAAAGTTATAAGTGAACTTGGTTGATAACAAAAAAAAAAAAGAGTTACTACGGAAACTAACCTATCCAAAAATAAAATTTGTGAACAAAAAAGTCACTAATTAAATAGGAAAATACCACTAACTAACAAAAAAAATTTTATTTAAGAAAATGTTCTGCACAAAAAAACAACAATCTCTCTGCTAAGGAAAATGACCCAAGTACCCATGTAGCAAATGAGTGTGATTTTTTTGAGAGAATTGTTAAAACTAGACCCCAAAACGATTTTGAAAGTAAAACTAGACCCCAAGAATAAGAAAATTACACTCGACACCCTTCTTTGCAAACAAAAAAATGGAAGCCGCAATTACCGTTTTGGCCTCAGCGCAGCAAGAGACTTCATCACGAAGTCTCATACGGGACTTCATCGTGAAGTCTCCTATTTTGAGACTTCAATGTGAAGTCTCGTTAATAATTAAAGCTTATAATTAAATTAGAAAAATAAAAAAATAATTTCATTGCAATTTGATATGCATAAATTAAGTTTATCAAAATATGAACTTTAGAAGTTAAAATTTCCAAAAAAAATTCATAATGCTGAGGCATGTATGACTGATTAAGTTCTAAACCCTATGAACTTTCAGAGACTTCACAGTGAAGTCTCCCCTTTAGGGTATAGAGATTTCCCGGTGAAGTCTCAAACCGTAACTAAATCTAAGTTTAAATTAAAAATTAATTAAAAAATTTTTGTTTAAAATTTTTTAATAGATAAACTATTTTGAGTGAGACCCAAAGATTTAAATATATAATTTCATAAAATTTCATAAAACTAAACCATATGAGCTAAATCATCTTTGGATATGTCTAGGTTTGAGATAATGAGTTGCAATACATGTATACATTTCTAGGGTTACACTTAGTATGTTTTTGCTATAAAATGCCGAATATGCATCTAGCTGTTACATTTTAAATTTATTATATTAATATGGTGTAAAATGTAAGTATATATTAGGGATTGTTAACATAAAAGTGGAAAATTTATATGATTTTAGGGTTTAGGGTATAGAGACTTTGTCGTAAAGTCTCATATGAGACTTACGTTGGAGACTTCACCCGTAGACGTAAAAATAAACCCCCAAATTCTGTAAATATTAGGAAAATTACTTTCACGCCCAAATGAAAAATATTTCCCGCCTAAATTTTAGTTTTCCGCCTAAATTTTAGTTTCCCGCTTAGATATTTACGTAAAATGTTAGATTTTCCTATTTTTTTCACTAACCATAAAAACCCTAATTTCATAATTTAAAGAAAACTCTTAAACCTAAAATAAAAATCTCTGGAGACGAATGCACAAAGAAGAAAGCCTTCTGGCGAGATCTGGTTGAAGTTTCAGCGACAATTATCTTTCTCTAACCCTCACGAGCAGCCGAGGATGAGTCGCCGATCCTGCTCCAACCGCCACTTTAGTCTCAACCCTCCCTGCAGTCGCCGTTCGCACCTTAAAGCCTCGATATCAGTTTTCCGTGAAGACCTCCGACGCCGCTGAGAAAGTTTCTGGTGAGATATCGCGTTCTCTCACGACCAGCCCTCCATCATCGCCGTTGTTTTGGTGTAAGTTTTTGTTTTTGGTTTTGTTTGTCATCATTACATCTTTATTTCGTAATTTCTTCTCAATCCCTGCATCGCTCCTTTGATGAATTTTAGTCTTCATTTCATTTTCTTCTTCTACAAATTGATCTCTCTCTCTCTCTTTCTCTCTCACTTTATGTATCTCTCTCTCTCTCCCGATGTATCGTATTTGAAATGTTTCCTTGAATGTGTTGAACTTTAGTAGTTCTCGGTTTATTGAATCTACGCTTCTTTTGGTATTATGTTTATGGTGGGACTGTGTTTAAAGATCTGGTAGTGATTTCATTTTATGATTGTTGGGGTTATAGGTGAGAAGGGAAGGAGAATCAGGGAATTGATATCACTTGTGTGCAGAAGAGATTTAGATTTCCTCAAGAAAGTGTTGAGCTCCATGCCGAGAAAGTCAACATGACACACAAAAATAATGATATATATANATATCAAAGTAATTTAATATAAACTATGAACTAAGTAATTAACTACATCACTAAATATTCACTCAATTTGAATTATAAATAAATTAAGATTTCACATAAAAATTACAAAATATATTTTAAACAATGTCAAGATATTAAAACTACAAAATATATAAAAGAAGGTTTATATAATAAGATGTGTCTTTAAACTCATAAAACTTGTTACATAAATCAAAATAACTATTATCTATCTCGATTTACA
>OVAN01005626.1:0-23114 GCA_900406275.1 Anastatica hierochuntica | reverse complement strand
GCGACGCGGTTCTCTAACGCTTTTAGTGGTTTTGCATCGCTTCGGAGGACGGATCGTGTGGTCTTGTGAAAGTTATCTGAGGGCCTACGATGCTAACCTTGGNTCTTGTGAAAGTTATCTGAGGGCCTACGATGCTAACCTTGGCACTTAGATGTTTCAGTTGCTTGCGGATGGACAGACTTTATTCGGAGATTGGCCACGATTGACTATCCCCGAAACTTTGAAACCAGGTCGGGGAGAGACAGTCTGAACGATGGGAATCTCGGAGCTTTCAGACATCCTTACGATTCCCATGTCCGAAGTTGGAAACATCGTTTCCGAGACCCTTTTCAGGCATCGATTTCGTCGGGACAGTTTTTGACCCCAACAGTGGAGTTCTATTTTTTCAAGAGGCAACCTGAGGAAAAAAAAATTCTTTTACAGCTTGAATAATCTCTTCTCTCATAAATCTCTAGGAAGTAATAAAAAAATTTTGCGTTAATGTCGTATGGTCTAGAAGTTTTATTCTTGGGGATATTGAAGAATACCTCCCTGTTCTCTTTGGAGCTTGGTATCGTTTGAAGGTTCATTTTTTAAGAATAAGTGCATTTGAATGAGGTTGAAGAACCTATAAATTCGTGATCTACCTAAGACAGAGGAGACGACTATCCTTCTTGTCTACCAAGAAGGTCTGTTTACAATTCCACGCAGTGGGCAACAATATCCTCTTGTTTTTCAATTTTCAATTCGCTTGGGTCCTTTATGTAATGGATATGTTATTTGGTTTCCTCTATGCTAACGTCAATTGACGTACTTTGTGTAGCCATTGCCACTCTCCAGGTAACTGATGGGAGATCATTGAAAAAGAAAATTTTCCTCTACCTTAGCTAAATGCATCCAAACAGCGTAAGCTTTCTTCTTCTCCGATGCTAGCTGAGTAGTTGGATTCTCAGGTAGTTTTCTTTGCTAAATTTCTGTATAGTTTGATTAAGAAGTTTAAGCTTCTTGGAGAGGGTGAAAATGGTTGTCCCTCGAAACTACAGGCTTCCCCAAGTTATCTCCGCCATTAGAAGGAAGTCTTCATTGATAAGGAGATAATTCGTAAAAATAATATGTCTTTCCCTTTTCGCTTGTGAAATTCCTAGGTGAACGCAACAGGGAAAATGATCTAAAAATTTAGGCTCAGAAAACTCACCATAAGGCAAGGGAAATTTCTATCTCAATTTTTCGTTAATAAGGATCTGATCAATTTTCTTGGAAATGGGGTTTGCATTCTATTTATTCCACCAGGTATAGAGACGACCTCTTGATGTATGATTCAAAAGATTTGTGGCTCTTAAGCATTCTCTGAAGTCCTCCATTCCTTTAGAAATTCTAGAGCCTCCTGATGAATCATCGAATGGATTTAACGACTGGTTAAAGTCGCCCACAGCTAACCATGGCTTGTTTAACACCACCGGATTGCTTGCAAGGTTACACATTTCAGCCCATAAGCTTCTTCTCTTCTCTTTTCGATTTTAAGCATAGATGCAGGAGATGATCAACTCATAATCTTCTTTGGGCAGCTTGACGACGCATGATATCATATGCTGAGATTTGTTAATCGATGTGACCTTAACCCTTTGGTCCCAGATAATCCAAATTTGTCATAAGTCTGTAAATTCGTAGTTTCTTATCATATTACAACCACTGAAAGTTTACTGAATCATTTTCTTAGTCTTGGAGAGTTTCACTCTTATTTCAATGATACTTCGAAAAAGCTCCTAGAGTTATGATCCATTTTGTGGAATTTCTTCTTCATTTGTTAAATCCACCAACATTTCAAAAAAAAAGGTCTAGCATATAAATAACTTTTGGTAGATGGAGCCTTTGCTTCGAAAGGCCTTGAGTTGCTTTTCAATCATTATATATTTTTTTGCATTAAGTTGCTTCTCTGCCAACTTGTTCTGTAACTGTTGTTGTTTCTTCATTTTATTGTTATACATTACATGAAGAAATCCCTTATTAACTGGTTGATTATCATCCTCTTCTGATTATGATTCTAATTCCTCAGAGGGTTCAATGTTCGAGGAGTCTGAGAAATCTGAGACACCTGATTAAGTTTGTCCAGACCGTTGGCAGATTGAGATTAAACTATACTTATGGCTGTGTATTCTTTCTCGGAAGTACTTTTTCTATCTTCTAGACAATTTCCACATTTCCATTCTTTGTGACATGTCAGGGTTCATCACTACTGATAATTTTCCTTTTCTTTTCACCCATTTCTTTGATTGTTTAAGACCGGTTTCGCTTAATGGTGGAACCTTTTTTTTTAAAATTATGGCCTGAGGAGTTGCAGTCTTTGTAGGTAATTGGAACTGAGGGATATGTCTTTAAAGATAGTCCATGTTCCTTGCAATACTCATAAATTGGAGGGAACCATGGACTAGATATCAAAACGCGTTGGATATGACCAAATCCAAACTTCACATTTTCAGTTTCAAGAAGAGGCTTTGTCGGATCAACGATAGTAAAGATTCTTACCACTTCCAAGTTTATCATGTTGGCGGTGTTCGGATGGAGACTAACTGGTTCTCCAACAAGGCTGAAAATTCTTTGCAGAGCTTCATTCGAGAAGAGGTGAGGAGGCACATTGTGTAAATCAACCCAAACTGGAATGGCAGTGAGTTCGGTTATTTGTGGTTCCAAAACTGGTTCCCATTTTGCGACAATCAGAACTTAATTCTCTTTGTGACAAACACCTTGGTAGAGGATATGGTCTCTTGTTGTCTTGTTGAGGATCTTAATAAGAAATTTTTTTATAGATTCTCGAAATGGAGATGTCTCGAAGACAATTTCTCCATATGCCACTGACGATAGCGTGGAGAGTTCTAGGAGATGGCGCTTTGCCTCTGAATTAGCTGATTATGAATTCTTCCCACTGATGTTGATTATCCAGGATGATTTAATTAGAGATATCAACACACTTCTCTCCTGTTTCCAGATCAAATGGTGTTCGAGATTTCTCAAGCTTTTTATTTCCTCCATAAACAACATATCTCCAAGAATTTTTGTCAATGCTTTGCGGATTTTGCTCCGATTGGGTTTGAGTTAGAGCTGGTGACTTCTATTGAGAAGATGAAGAGTTTTCCGATGCTACATAGGAAACAAGTTTCCCCTCTTTTGAAGAAGGCAGGGTTCTTGACTTCTGAAAACTGAGAGCCACGGTTGACTGGTTATCTCTTCTTGCTTGAGATGAACAAAAATGGTTTTCAGTGTTTGACGGAGAAGAACCCAACGCAGCAGCATATCCGCTTTTAACGGAATCATCCAACAGAAATTTTGTTTCCAGTGAGAAGGATGAGGTCTTCACTGTTTTCGCCAGGGGCGAATAGGAGTTTGTATTTGTGAATAAGCATGTGGTGTTTTGGATTTATTACGAGAGGGGAAGGAATTTTTCTTAGCCATCATGGTTTGTCGTATTAAAAATTGTACTAATTTATGAATGACTTATAAAATTATATACGGATTTAATTCGCAGGAAACATGCAAATAATTTACCTGGTGTCAGATATGCGTGAAAATTTTGCAGCAACATGATAATCAGAAATGATCGAGGTTTCTGAACACTCCAAATGTCGTCTCTTTATCGGTATACACACGCACATAAACTGAATTGAAACGGAATGCTAGTACTGTTGAGGTCATATCCCAAAATCTAACAAACAATTCGTCTAACAATATTTTTTAGAGTTTGAAAACCTTTTGCCTCTGTTCTATATTTATCACTTTCTAAGTCTAATGACTATATATTTATATATATATATATATATATTGTCCACGATCACATGCATTAGGTTTGAATAACCACCATGCACAATTTGGGTCATACCCATTAGTTTAATTAAGTGTTATCATTGGATTAAATAACCACATCTTTCTTTGGATTACACGACATCATCCACAAACATATACACACATATATATACATATATATATATATATAATATTTTCTTTATTTCTTATAATTTTATTTTTTATATAAACAAAATCTCTAAAACCCCAAATATATTTGATCTAATTTGCTTATATGTGTGATCTTATAGGATCATGTAATATTAGCAATGGATCCATAATTCATAAATTATAAACGGTCTCTTGGGAAACATTATAACCACCTTATATTACCCAATGTCTCAAACCCCGACACTACAACTCTATTTTAGAGTAAGATACAAATGGTTCCAGGATATTTTCAACAATCTCACACTTGTATTGGAATCATCTATTCTCATAACCCGTTTGTCCATATATCTTGAGCTGACCATATGGCAAGAAACAATGCCATATTTATCTAGCCAAACCACATCAATCAAACTATGATTTATATTGATTAAACAAACGACTAACATTCACCTCGTTTGAGAGCGACCACGCATTTTTCAATATCAAATCTATGATAGGCCCAGAGACATCTCTCCGTTATACAAGTGGGACAAATCCCCTCTTGTTCCATCCATGTTTCCTATACAATTTATAATACACCAAATCAATGTATTTATATTCACCTGTTATGGCTGATGTTTGACAAAGTCAAAGTGACTTATTCTATGTATAAGAAACCATAACGAACACAGAGCAAAGGACTATACTCTATAGTTGTAATGAGAAATTTTAATGACGTCCATATAACAATCTTGTAGAGTTCTCATTGCGAGCCGATCCGATATCATGTTCTCCAACACATATATGTATGCGATTGACTTTAATACAACATATCAATGACTCCATGAAACGTTGTTATCAGTCACTTTACATACTAGTCATTCATAGTTATTAACGTTCCAGCTTAATAACCTGACTATAGACCTCACTAATTTATGTCATCTACTACTTATAAGATTTTATAATCAAGTCACGTACTTGATGACTAAAAGAATCCTATAAATTATCTTGGGACTATTATTTAACTATATCAATAACTAAATAATACACGAAACAAATTTGATTACTCCCAACACTGAAAATTCTATCTTTTATCGGAACATCAATTCTGGAACCAAAGCTCCTACTAAACCCAAGATCATATCTTGTAGAATCTAGTATGACTTTTATACTTAGATCATTTATGAGGCTTATTAGGAAATCGTAAACTCTTACTCCCACTAGGTCTTTAATAATGATCTTTTCTTTAAAAAAACATTAGCATAAATAACAAACAATTTGTTCATCACTTCATCGTTGAATTCCTAAACATTTCAAAAGACCCGATAAATGAATTATCATATAAATATAACCATACAAACTGAATTCATCAACAACTATAATGAAGTAGTAACTTTATTTGGCTATTAAAATCATTAGTACTTATGCATTTCTATGTATAAGATCTAAAAAATTAGTAGCTCTTTCAGTGTGCTTAGTAATAGAGCGTTAGTCATTTTTTGTAAACTAAGAGCACATCACTTATTAGATTCTAAATCAAATGAGTGTAGAAATCCATCGCAATGAACTTTCCATATTCTCATTACTCAGTTCAAATGACAAAGACAAAATTGATGTTAGATTTCAGTCATTAGAGATAAATTCTTTGTGCAAATGTTATAGATGAACATAATCATGCTTAGAACATAAGTATAATTCTCTAGTGAGACAAACACGAATTATTTATCACAATTAATTTAAAACTTGTTTTATTAAAATATCAAATTCCTTCAAATCCGAACATAAAAATAATTTCCTTGTTCACACTAAATTTATAAAGAAAACCATTTAATTCTAAAGCCAATTCTATGAAAAATAAAGTATTCCTACAACTAATCCATCCACTCTTGCTCAATTTCCATTCGTAGGTCTATTTTGTTCTTTCTCCACACCTCTATTTTTGTCGGGATTCAGCACAGATTCATAAGTGTGAGTACCACAACTGGTACCCAATACACAAAGAGTATAATTAAATTTAGTAACATTTACTTTTATAACATTTTCATACCTAGAGAAGAAGATTCATAACTCTTCTTTTTCAACTCCTCCAAGTAGTTTTTGCGGTTTTTCTTCCAATGTTCAGTGCCATTACAATAATGATACTTGTCACAATGATGAGAGATTTTTAGTCTCTTTCGAGATTAAATCCGGACTTCACCGAAAGAGCAAGGTGGTCGCTTGAAGTATAGTAACCGGGATCGATCCACAAAGAGCAAGATCTAACACACTAAGCTACATAGAATCTACAATTAAGCTAAACCAAGATCAAATTATAGTTTTGTTCTAACAACTACTTAATGAAAGATCAAATAAAAGAAATGAAATCATAAACCAAACAAAACAATAAAAGAAAATAAGATAAATATTCAGAGATAAAGAAACATGTGGACAATGAGATAGGATGATCAATTAAGGGATGTAAGATACAAAATGAAGATGATAAAATCAATAATTAAGAACCATTCAATGACAAGGCAAAACTCAATTAGTTCATTGCCATGATATTAATCCATTTAATGACTACTTAATCAAACTAATTTCCTGATAGTACTCAAGTCATCATTAATCATTAAAATCAAGCCCAAATGTCAACAAAACACCTTAATCATCTATTCTCATAGGCTAAGAGTGAAATGACTGTTTAGAGTTATCTTAGGTAATTTGTCGAACACCTTCCGAGCACAAAATCCTAAAGGTCTAGATTTTGATATGTCAAATCTAATCTAGCAATAAGTACCCTTTAAACATGTGAATGTATATGAATCTAAACCTAAGCATCAACAATCAACATCAAAACATCTCTAATATTCCTAATCCATAATTCACACAAGTTACTACTCACTAATCATGGATGTCAACATGAATAAACACATAAGAAACCCATAAACATGATAAACAAAGAGGAAAAGATGGGAAAGAAACAAGCTTTAAAAGAAAATATCAAGATTCAACAAAGCTTTCTACTTAAGATAAAAAAAAACTAACAAAGGAGGAGAAAAAAACTTAGGTTCTTACAAGTCTTAGAAGTGTATTTATATTAAACAAATCGAATCGGGTCGACCCAGGATAAAACAGGTTGGATTTAGGTTCTTTTTTTCTTTTGAGAGGTTCCTGGCGGCCTGAGCACAAAAACCCGGCAGCCATCCTTCCTCAGAACATGCCCGCCAGCCTAAACAGCAAGTCCTGACGGCTTCTCCAAGAGTCCACCCCCTTCAGCTCAGGCCGCTGGGTTTCAGACAGCATACATGTCTTTGGTACTTCACCTATATCTTTTGAACCGTAGCTCAGAATGAGTTGGAACCACCGCCAAAAAGAAGCTAACCTAATTACCTATATTGTGTCAAAATTTGGAATCAATCTAATCAAGAGAAGGCTTCCATATAATCCAACATTTATGACACATTGGCCAATTCTCCATCTAACATCTACTCATTTGCATCCAAGAACATTTTCTTCATGATTCTTTAAGCTCTATGCCTTTTGAATCATTCAATCCATCCATTGAGCTCCAAATTATCTAAAAATTCTAAAGAAATGCAATGCAAAACACCAAATATGTCCTAAGAGTCTAAGATGATCAATGTAAACTAAATGAGACTAAAACTAATACTAAAGCTTCTAAATGAGCTAAAAGAGATTGAAAACCATGCAAAACTTATACTAAAAATGATACAAAATACACAAATATCAACTCCCCCGGACTTGACCCTTGCTTGTCCTCAAGCAAGTGAACAAAGATCAAATCGAGAAAGAAGTTTGAAGGTGAGGACTCATAATCACAAGGGAATTCAAAAGTAGTTGAAATGAGATCCTTAGGAAGAAGTATCATATAGCAAAAGTCAATTTTACTCTCTCGTACTTCTCCATACTCATCCCAAGTCATGCTAGTTAGTCTACGCCTAAACCGTCACAAGCAATCTTATCAAACAACCCTTTAACATTCATTAATGGTTTCATGTTGAATCTCGCTTGACAAGAAATCAAACACCATTTTTCTAGGAAGTAGAAGGCTTTTGATCAATTTTTGAGAGGCTTTTCAAGTGTTTTGAAGTGGTTTACATCCATGAAAAGCGTGCTAGTCAAGTAGTAAAATCAAGGGAGACAAGGACAATTTGTGCGCACAAAGGCTCGCCTTCTCTAATCCATTCCCAATCCCTCATTGGCTTCCTAACTCTACCCTTCCTTATTCTTGAATCAATCAATCCACAAACACACCAATCTTTTTCTTGATAAAGTTTTGTTTTCTCTTTTCATTTTTAAGTTTTCAAGGTAATCCTCTCTAAGGGTATTTTTTTCGTTCTCTTAAGACTATATCTCTTCTCAAACTTTCTTTGCATTTTTGATCCTATTTTCTAGAATTTTTCTTTTGATTATTTATCTTTTTCTTTTACTTAGGATCTTTCTCTTTTCTCATTATAACTTAGAGATATCTTTCTTTCTTTTCTTTTGTTTCTTCTACCCTTAGAGTTCTCACTCTTTTTTTTCTTTGAATTTTTCTTATTGATCATCTTTTGATGTTTAATAATTTCCCAAACCCATGATCATCGAGTATAGGCACTCGAATCGATCCCCATCCTATCTATACTAGTCTTAAAGCAAGAAGGGTCACTATTTTTGTCCCAATACTCACGGGATTTTACATATAAAAGCACAAAAAGAAACCTCACTCATTTAAGAACAATGGAGGCTTGAAATAAAGGCTTGGGTTAAGGGTGATGAACCATTCTTAAAATGAGAATGACTACTTGAATTGGTTAAGAGTGATAAAAAGGGATAAGCCAATGTAAGTATCAATGTGTTTGACCATGGTTTATGCACTTCAAGTCCATAAGCAAGATTAATTTCAAGGTTCATTCGAGTTTAAGTTCAATAGGGTTGAAATCAAATTAAGCAAACTTCAATCTAAACACAAACAATTAACCGGAGAATTCTGAGCATGGATTTTCAATTCTTTCAGTTTGGCTATATGATACTTCTAGCAAGGGTTTCATTTCAACTCCTAAGCATGCTCCAATTACGTGATGAATCAATCATAGTCTTCATGTATGTGCATCCTATATGCTTCTAAGACTCGATCCTATATGAATAATGCAATTATATGCTTTCTTTTTTCAAAATCTTCAAAAAGTTTCGATTTTTTTTTTGGTTTTCTATGCTTTAACTATTAACAATGCAAGCTAAGCTATATGAGACATAAAGAAGTCAAAAAAGACAAAACGACTAAAAAGAACATTAGCAACCATTCTTCTCCCCGGACTTACTCATCACCGTCTCGGTGAGTGAATATATCCGACAAAGGAGATCAAACCATAATAAAGAAAAAAGAAATACAATATAAACAATGGATAGAGGAAAGGTACCTTGGATCAAAAAGTAAGAGAACCGGTGGAGTCCATTGAGTGAAGTGAAATAGACGAATTACTTTGAAACCATTAGAGTGAGAGTTGGTACAAAGGATACTCATGGGATTGCCTCCCAAGTGCGCTTGTTTAATGTCTCTAAGCTTGACATTATCTTTTAGTGAACTAGTAGGTGGTGGAATGAGAACCACCGAGACTCTTCGCTCCTTTGTCCACGAGCTCGAGCTTGAGGACATTCTTCATGATTTCTTTCATACCCTCTTGGCCTTTATCTATCATTTCCTTTGGGATCACACTCCTAGATCTTGAAAAAGGCTTAGAGATGCCCTTACACATAATCTTGTACTAAAAAATCTCATCCTTGTAGCAAATTGGAATGAGAGTCATCCATGGAGTATCTTTTGTCCTAAATGGTGTTTTTCCATTCATGACATAGCTTTCTTGGTGGGAGAAAAATTGGTCAAGGATATAATCCTATAACTTCTTCTCATCATCAACCACTAATTGTGGCTTGCCTTTTGTCGTTTTGCCACGATGCCTCTTTGTCTTCTTAACCACACTAAGCAAGGCTTCTTTAGAAATTTCTTCATTTTCATCTCTCTCAAACAACCATTCAAGGCTTTCACTTAGATCAAACTCCTCCATTGCTTCATCTCCCATCCCTTGTATAGAGATTGTCCCACAATATCTATCATAAGCATTAACCATCTTGTAGGACTTCTTGGAATCGATATTGGGGAGAATAACTTCCTTGATTTTGAAGTCTATATTAGTCCCAACGGCTTCAAGGAAGGGAATGTCCAATAGCAAACGATACTTTCTTTTTTCCTTCATATCAACAATCACAAAATCCGTGGTGACTATGCAATCTCCAATCCTCAAAGGATAGTCTTCAAGCTTTCCCATTGGTTGCTTAATCAAAGAATCACCTGAAGAAATAGGAGATGTTGGATTGGTTAAGTCCTTAATGCAACACCTCCTAATCACGTCAAGAAAAATCACATTCGCGTTCGCTCCGGTGTCTACCAAAGCTTCTTCTTCTTGTATCTTTTCTAGCAAACATAGCACCATAAACTTTCCGGGGTTCTTGATCTTAAGAAGCTTCTTTTCCTCTTTGTTGGGAGGCAATATACCATTTTTTCTCAATATCTCCTCATGCCTGATTCTCTTGACTACAAGATCCTTAAGAAAATTTATCCAACTTTGGATTCTCTTTAGCGATCTTTAATAATTTAGGATCAAAAAGAGATAGATGATCTTTATAGTACTTCTTGTAACTATTTAAATGAGTTTCTTCTTGAATCTTTCGGGAAAAGGGAGATATGGTGATATTTCTAAGTTGAGATCCACCTTTGTAGTTTTGTCCTTAGCCGTGTATTCTCTTTTATTTCCCATAGGTTCTTCTATTCCACTCAAAAGTCCATCACCATTTTTGGAGCTTCTTTTTGCTTCTTGAGCACAAGCCACAATCAAAACTTTCTCACAAGTGTCCCCAACAAGCTCACCATTCAAAACTCCTTCTCTATGTCTTTTGACACAATTCTCTCCAATCTCTTGACCAAATAGTTTTTGAAGTGCCATTGTAGACATATAAACTTCAAACAAGAAGCATTCTTTCTCATATCCTTCTTCTTCTTCAATGACATTACAATAATCATTTGGATAAGATTCATGGTTTTCCATGAAGTATTATTGCTCATTCTTAGAGGACATCTTTTGTGCTATCTTCTTTTCAAGTTCCATGGGGTGGGATCTAAGACCTTCAATCTTCATATTTATATCACCAAAAACAACTTCCACCTTGTTGTTTATCTCTTCCATGTTTTTGTTTAGCTCAACATCTGCTCGCTTTTGTCCCTCAACGATTTGTTTGATCAAATTAGTGTTCTCTTCCTTTAAAGATAGTGGACTTGATGGACCTCCTTGGGTTTTAGAGCTTGATCCTTGATTGTTGAAGTACTCCATTTGTGGAAAATCTCTTTGGCTTTGGAATTGATGAGTAACTTCATAGCCTTGTTGTTATGGCTTGGAAAAGAGAAAGCCACCTTGGTTTGGGAAGTTGTAAGGTTCATGATTTGAGTATGACCTTTGGTAGTGGCTTTGGAGCATGGTCCCTTGACTAGCTTGAATCAAAGTATCTAACATATCCGACAAGAGTTGAAAATGTCCAAAGATCGCGTTGCTTAAAGCCATCTCCATCCTCTTCTTTTGTTTCAATACCTTCAAAACAAAAGAAAACTCGAAACAAAATTAGTAACAAACAAAGAAAAACGGTTTTGTCTCAATAAGAATTCTAAAACTTAATGGCTAGAAATTTTGCTCTCCGGCAACAACGCCAAATCTTGATGAGAGATTTTTAGACTCTTCTGAGATTAAACTCGGAGTTAACCGCAAGAGCATAGTGGTGTCTTGAAGTATAGTAACGGGATCGATCCACAAGGAGCAAGGTCTAACACACTAAGCTATATAGAATCTACGATTAAGCTAAACCAAGATAAGATTGTGGTTTTGTTCTAACAACTACTTAATGAAAGATCAAACAAAAGAAATGAAACTCATTAAGCAAACAAAACAATCAAAGAAAACAAGATAAAGATACAAAGATAAAGAAACATGTGGACAATGAGATAGGGTGATCGATTAGCCTTTTGAAAATGCTTAGACTTGTGAGGATTTTCAACCCAATCCGTCGTACCATATCCTTTGTCTTTACCATGTTTCTTAAACTTCTTACCCCATTGCACAATCAAGATATTATGATTTTCCTTCTTGATGTTTGGCTCAGCAGTTTTAAAGATCCTATGCAACTCAGTCAAACTCTTTGTCAATTTGTTCATGTTATAGTTCATAACAAACATATCATAATTTGATCCTATGCAACTCAGTCAAAGTCTTTGTCAATTTGTTCATGTTATAGTTCGTAACAAACATATCATATATTGACGGTAATGACTGCAAGATTATATTAGTAGCCAACTCTCGACTCCTAGGGCAATCTAGTTTTGCCGATTTATCGATATAACCTATTATCTTTATGACATGCAACCTAACTAGATTGTCATGTGATAACTTGCATTCAACGAGAGATTTAACAGTTTTATATCTCTCAGTTCGTGCTTATTCCTCAAACGTCCCTTTCAGGCTAGTTATCATGTCTACCGGTGACTCTACGTTCTCAGATAGCATATGAGTTCATGGTAGCCAACATAAGAAAACATACATCAACTCTAACACAAGCATGCCTATCCAAAGCATTCCTTTCTACATGAGAAACATTTTACTTTGGTATTTCAGAAAATTCCTTTCCCAGGAAATATATCTTCATTTCTTGTTTGAGAACCATTATTAGGTTACAATATCATTCAAGGAAATTCGATTCCGTTGAGTATTTTCTTCTCAAAGACATATTGAAATGAAAGGCACTTTGGGAGTTTAAAATAACTGTCACACAAGAACAAGAAAAGTTAAATTGATGTTCAGGTATTTTACGCATTACAAACAATTAAGAATACTCTCTAACACTCAAAAAAAAAATTTTCTTCAAAATGAGTATATTGAACCGTGTTCAATATTTCACATGAATTCGAGTGAGTTTTGGCTCATCACCTGAATGCAAGCTATTTAGGTAAGCAACCACATTGCAAATTATGTCAAATATAACTCTTGGTTTTGGATGACATCTTATGTCAACCAATCATCTATTTCATATATATATATTTAAACTAAATGAATTAGGGTTTATAATTAATTAATTTCGCTTTGGGTCTAATGATCGAGGATAGATAATGATCAATTTTTTGTTTAAATAAACATCATAATTTTCAGTAGAGTTAGTTTGGTCATTAGCACACGAGTGAATATTCTCCCAAACCAAAAATTCGTTAGCCAATCAAGTGATGACACGTATGTCAAAAATGTTTTTTAATTAAAAAAAAAAAAACTTGCGAACTCCAGAATTGCGCCACGTCATTCGTAAGTTCTGTGAACGCACCAAGTCAACAAGCGACTTCTCATATAATATATATACTAGATGATTCGCCCGTGCGTCGCACGGGCCTGGATTTTTTTTTCAGAAACGACTAAAAACCAAATTAGTGTGGTAATCTTTCAAATGTCGTGAATCCAATGTTAAAAATAAGTCAATATCATAAGTACAAAAAAAAAACAAAGGACAATATTTGTTATTTGGCATCTAAATCTTTAACAACTCGGAAATATTATGCGAGCGTCGCGTCTTCCACCTTGCATAGATAGCTTTTGATGGCACCACCTAAAAAAAATAAAAAAAATAAACACTGCCAATCTTAAACACATATTACCCAAGGAAACAAATAACAAACATAAGAAGAAGGATACTTACTACACTGTGAGAGGCAACACGAATATTAGATTCGTCATCCGATATTTTGGAAAATCTCTTTATAGACGACATTTTTGTTGTTTTATGATGTCTCCCCTCGTCGTCAGTAATCAAAATCTTCAAACTAGACCTTGATCGAACCCTCGAAAGCGCGAGATATAACTGAAAACACTGGCTTAGGAAGAAATAACCCCCACCTTTTTTAGTGACTTTCTCTGACTCTTGTTTATAGTCATAGCAAATGAAATAGCCACCGGGAACTGCCGACGCCTCATCCTAAATGGAAATCTAGAATCAGGAGGAGAGACAAACATTCTAGGAAGTAAAACCTTTTCCCTAACCCTATCACCGGTTATCACAAGAGCTTCGATAACATGGGGAGCCAACTGAGTAACTTGTAGATGTGTTCCGTTGCATAAACCCTCCTTAGGATTAATGTTCCTAAGCAACATAATAGAAACACCCACTTTCGAAGTTAGAACATGCTATCTTTACCACTTAAGACTCCCCGACAACTTAACGTTATTCAAAAATTCTTCCGAATATAGCATGCTATCTTTACCACTTGTATCAGAGGTCTCAATACTATCAACACTAAGATAAGTCATCTCATCAGCTTCAAACGAAAATGAAGAGATTAGACAACGCAAAAGAACATTTAATTAAAAAATTAAAATATCAAAACAACCTTTACCTGCCATCGTCGACAACATATAATCATTTATGACTTCCACATTAACATATCGGGGACAAATAATTGCACAATCCTGAAAATACATTGGATCAGAACCTCGGTCATAGGACTCTCCATAAACCTCCCGGACGATCGTTTTGATTAGATTATCACATTGATCAACCAATAGATCCTATGGTATTTCGACGTCAGCCTCAGCACACCCTAGTTCATTATTTTTTCCATCTCCAATGTCCAGAATCCACTCCGAGAATGCACGAAACTCGTCAACGGAACCATCTCCAATATCAGCATTCAACCTCATATTTCTAGTATGCCTTAAAACTTTGCAATGACGCCAAAGATAAGAAGAATTCAGAGAAACAAGAACTATCTCCGCACGGCCTCCACCGGGAACAACAAGAAGAATTTGTCGAAAATCCCCACCAAAAACAATAACTTTTCCTCCAAATGGCGGATCACCACGGCTCCTGATAACATCACGCATACTCCTATCCAAAGTTTCAAAACAATGTTTACTCATCATAGGAGCCTCATCCCATATAATAAGCTTACATTGTCGCAAAACCTCAGCCTGATCCGACTGAGAGTCAAAAGAACATATTGTATATTTAGTTGGATTGATCGGCAAGCCAAACATAGAATGTGTCGTGCGTTCACCAGGCAACAACAAAGATGCAATCCCGCTAGATGCCGAATTTAACCCAATATATCCTCTGGATTCCAAGGACGAAGATAAAATACTCCACAAAAAAGTTTTTCCAATTCCTCCGAAGCCATAAACAAAGAAAACACCATCCTTGTTGTTGACGGACGCATCATATATCTACCTATATATTGATGCCTGTTCTTCCGTTAACTCTGGTAGCATCTCGTTATAGATAGCCTCCTCTTTGCCATGATCTTAATATAGCTCATTCTAGGTGTTGGCCCGTGCCTTGCACGGGGATTATTAGATTTCACAAATATGATTATATATTAGGTTAGCAGAGTAGTTAAACTCAAAATTTTTTGTGGTTATTCGATTATGATCTTAGTCTCGCATCTACGACTCATTTGATCGAACTACTCATTTTCCATATTTAAGAGTTCTTTTTCTTCTTGTACACGATGTCATTTTGTTCGGTGTCGCCTTCAATAGAGCTCGTTTATAAAAATTGTAGGATCTACAATATAATAAAAACTTCCCGACCTATGGTTTCCTCGGGTTAGAATGATTTGGGAAATTCTTTTGAAACTATACTTGTGGTTGTTCGAGGCTGAGTCTCACATTCCTCAAATTCAAACTTGTTATCATGTTGGACTGGCTAGGTGAAAGTTATGGATATGAGGTTACTTGCGGCTAGTTTAGAATTTTTAAGATTTTGTCGGAAGTTGTTGCTAGCAAGGATGGCATATCACTTCCTTATTCGTGTACGTTTTCAGGTATATTAATAGCTTCCTTCATTTCGTTACATGATCTCTTCACAAGATAGTTAGTTCTTGTTTGATGGTTCAGTATGAATACTAAATAGCTAGTTCTTGTTGCATGACAATCTATTTTTTTGCGTTTTCCCACTCAAATACGGTGTGGCTTAATATCTGTGGAGATTTCTTGGTGTTAAAGTCGATGCGGACTGGGTTGAAGCCCTCCTCCACTTACACGCTCATATAGGTTTGAAAATTTTACATTTATCTTGGTGCATTTAGTTTTTCAAACAACAATATACTATTTTTGGTTGAAAGACGGTATAATCATGTATATCAATCAACTTACCCTCTATCATGCTATAGAAAGGAAAATTTGTACCAGGATACTCTCCTTGCATTACTATGACTCTACCGAAACTCGACCTTCTGCTCCAACCGTGGTCCCGAGCTAAATATAGCTTGAACCAAATATTTTCGTATCTTAGGTTATCATATTTTAACTTGTAATGACATTTATTTTTTGCTTAAGCAATAAATTTAACATTTCAACACTAAATAGAGTGTCAAGAATCATGGCGCAAAAGAAATTTAAATAATGCTTTTTGACGCAGAACAATTTTCTTATTCACTACAATATAGATCTAAATAGTAAATATATGTAAAATAATATATTTCTATGTATATATTTGACTCCATGGTGTTGATGTTAGTGTTATGAGCCAACTGTCTCGATTGCATAGATTAATATAAGGTTCTAGAAATAATTTTCTTTTCAAATGAATTTATTTCTTTATCAGCAAAATATTGTTATTTTATTGTAAATAACAATTTTATTAATTATGTAAGTTTTTTTATATTAAATAATTTTGATTTATCTCGGTTTAAGTTTGTGGAATATTCTTTTTTTTTCGACAAAGATAATTTTATTTGTAGAAATAAGGATTACAAGGAAAGTTTTTACAATGCCACATTTACATAAGTAAATTATTAGTTTATACTCTTGCAGCAATACAAAACTCTCAAATCCAAATAATCCTATAGTCTACATTTTGTCTTCTAGCATTCTTTGCAAGTGCATCCACTTCAGTAATTTGGTCCCTTGGAATGTGCCTAAAGCTATAATTCATATCTTGATCCGACAATTTCATTATATCATCAATGAAATTTGAAATACCGCAAAGAGTATTTTGCTTTTTCTGCCTTGCATCCTTCTTTTCCTGCAGGAATTTATAAAGAGTTTGATTATCTCCACAGAACAATACTTTGTTGTATCCAAATTGCTTAGCTTTCGACACAGCTTCTCTTAGTGCAAATGCTTCCGCTGCTAGTGCATTTTCTATAGGATCAATGGCTGCACTTCCTTGTATCTTGTTTCTACCTTCCGGAGAGATTAGAAGCCAACCTATTCTAGCCTTTTCTTTAATAGATACCCATGGAGCGTCTACAAGACATATGCATCTAGACTCTTCACTAAAGGAATCCAACTGCTCTTTTGATTCTGTGATCAAATTAGCTGACTGGTCTATTGCTTCGTTATCACTCCTGTTTACTTCAACATACTCCCTCATCTCTGTTATGGCTTTATGTATAACTTCTGGTATTGAAGAGTTTTTATTTTGAAAGATCAACATGTTTTTCATTTTCCAAATTTGCCAACCTATGTAAGCTGGGAGATTTCACTTTTGGTCTTCTATAATATCTGTAGAGTTAATAACCGAATTGATATTATGATACAAGTCATCATTTAATAAAAATTCACCTGGGTTGCTTAGTCGGTCAGAGACGGGACTTAAACTCCATACTTCTTGGGAAACTCTACATTTGAATAGAAGATGTTGGATTGTTTCTATTTCTTCACCACAAAGTTGGCAGGTTGGATCTACATTGAAACCTCTTTTTTGGAAAGCTTCTCCAACAGGTAATCCTTTATGTGATACTCTCCACCAAAACATTTTAACTTTCGGCTTGACTGGGAGTTTCCATAACTTATTGAAGAGTATTTGAGAATGTGAGGAAGTTTGCATATCACCTGAATGAAGTTGATGATATCCAGATTTGACTTCATATTGCCCACTCCTTGTATAGGCCCAATCTATATCATCATCCTCTCCATGCAAGCTCGGCCTAATTCTCTTAATTATGGATACGTCTTGTTCATCAAAAAGTTGTGTCAATATATCCTCATTCCAAAGTCTTATACCTTTTATAAATAATTCAGAGACTTTCAAATTGTTGATTCTTGCTTCCTCCCGTGGCCTTGGAGGTCTTGGTGGCATACAAGGCAACCAATTGTCTGACCAAACTTCAGTTCTTTTGCCGCTTTTGATGATACTTCTAATTCCACTTTTAATGAGCTTTGCTCCCTCAAATATTCCTTTCCAGGCAAAAGATACTCTTCTCCCTAATACTGCATCCAGAACAGATGATTTTGGAAAATATTTAGCTTTCAGTATCCTTGCCATGAGAGAGCTTGGATGTTTAAGGATTCTCCATGCCTGTTTTGCAATAAGAGCTTTATTGAAATGAACTAGGTCCCTGAATCCTAAACCTCCATCTTTTTTCCTCTTAGTTATTGTATCCCATGAAATCCATGGTAACTTATACTTATCTTTTGTGGATCCCCACCAGAAGCTTCGAATTATTTGCACTATTTTGTTAAGCAGCTTCTTAGGTAATAAGAAACACTGCATGGCATAGTTTGGAATAGAGGTTGCTACGGCTTTAATTAATACATCCTTTCCTGCAGGTGTAAGCAACTTTGTTGACCAACACTCTATTTTATCCTCAATTCTCTACTTTAAGTAGCTAAAAACCTCATATGTGTTCTTGCCTATTAGCTCTGGAAGACCTAAATATTTACCAATTCCTCCTACCTTATGTATAGAGGTTAAAGTTTTTATACTTTCCTGAGTGCTTAATGATGTATTCTTAGCAAAAACTAAGGCAGACTTTGAAAAATTAACATACTGTCCAGAGATTATACCATAATCTTCCAATGCCTTAGCGACCATTGCACATTCATCGATCTCTGCCTTACAAAAGAGGAGGGAATCATCTGCAAATAAAAGGTGTGTTACTGGGGGTCCATTTCTGCTTGCTCTGAATCCATGAATCTTTCCACGTTTCTGCATATTATACAAGATAGAAGATAAGCCTTCAGCACAAAGCAGATAAATGTAACGTGATATTGGGTCACCTTGCCGAATTCCTCTACTTGGTTGAATTTTACCCATTGGTGAACCATTAATTATGAAGCCGAAGTGATGCAGTTCATTACCCACCGTATCCATATTTCAGAAAATCCCAATGCTCTTAACATATATTCAATAAACCCCCATTCTAATTTATCAAAAGCCTTTGTAATGTCTAATTTCCAAGCCATAAATTTTTGTTTTCTATTCCTATTACAAAGACTATGCAGAAGTTCATGAGCAATAATAATGTTGTCTGTAATATATCTATTAGGGATGAAAGCTGATTGATTCTCCGAAATAATTCTATGGAGCCAAGGTTTTAATCTTTCTGCTAGCACCTTTGAGATAATCTTATATATAACGTTACACAAACTAATAGGCCTGAATTCCTTCACTGTTTGAGGGTTAGCTACTTAAGGTATTAAGCAGATATGAGTATGATTTAAATCCTTGTTTAAATATCCCTCAGTAAAGAAATGCAAAACAGCCTCGGTAATACTTTTACCAATACTATGCCAATGTTGTTGAAAAAAACCTGCATTAAAACCGTCAGGGCCTGGCGCTTTATCTTTTCCCATCATAAGTAAAGCCTGGTGTATTTCCTCCTTTGTTACCGGTAATGTTAAATTTTGATTTATCTCTTCTGATAACCTAGTTGCTACCGGACACATCCTCTTGTATTCTGAAAAAGGAAGGGAGTGATTAGACTTATAAAGACCAGTGAAATAATTGACAATAATGTGCTCTATATCCTCCTTTTTTGTTTTAATTTCTCCGTAGTCATCCTGTAGAGAAGAGATGTAATTGACGCTTCTTCTTTGTTTGGTAATTGCATGAAAGAATTTAGTATTTAAATCTCCTTCCTTCAACCATTGATTTCTGCTTTTGATCTTCCAGAATTCCTCTTCTATTTTATGTTCCTGCAGTAAATTAGATTTGATGTTGTCAATAGTCTGAAAATTTAAGGGACATTGATCATATTCTTCTTGCAATCTCTCTTGTAATTCTTCTATCTTTTTTCTCGCATTAAGATTCTTCTTTGATTTCCATTGCGAGAGACTGTTCCTACATTGTAGCATGATTGTTGTGATCTCATCTTGTGTGATAGTATCATTTGTTCCTTGATATACATCCTTAACAATCTTGTAAACCTCAGGTTCTGTTCTCCATCTATTATCATACTTGAACAGCTTCTTCCCTTCCCATTTTCGGTCTTGTGTATGCAGTAACAGAGGCCTATGGTCTGAGCTGTGCCAATTAAGCATTTGTGCATAAGCTTTTGGGAAAAGACTACACCATTCTGTGTTTGCAAAAGCCCTGTCCAATTTCGTTTTCACTTGATGCTTCCATCTCCTACCAAACCAGGTAAATCTTCCTCCTAGAGTTTTGATTTCCTGTAATCCTAATTTATTAACCAGATTTCTAAAAGGTTGAAAAGATGACTCAGCTCTTTTTGGACCACCACATTTATCCTCATCACAAAGGATGTCATTAAAATCTCCAATCAAAACCCTCGGATAATTCTTGTACCAGCTGTCATCTCCCATTCTGATCATATGCTCCGATTGCTTTTTCCTAGGCTGTTTACTCGGAAATCCATATACATAAGACAGAACATACATAACATCTTCTTCACCGACTAAAATATCCGTTATATACATATTTGGAGGAGATGCTATAGTTAAGTTTAATCCTGCTTCCCAAAAGATGGCCATTCCTCCACTAAGGCCATCCGCAGGTATACCAAAAAAGTGATTATACCCTAATTTTTTTGCTACACCTTGTACATACTCTAGACTATTTTTAGTTTCAATTAGTAACATAACATGAGGCTTATACTTCCTTCTTAAGACTACCAAAAAAGCTTCTGCCAGAGGAGCCCTAATCCCCTGACAGTTCCAATGAAGAATTCTCATTTGGCCAAAGGTGGTTTCAGGGTCGCCACCCTCCCTTGGTTAACTGAGGATTCTTCTGTCATTGGAAGATTAGTATTGGGATGATAACCTGCATTAACATCAACATCTTCTATGCCTAGGATGATTGGTTTAGGTTCCAGGAAGTTCACATCTTTCTTCTTTTTACTCGTTATGCCTTGATCTTCATCTCCTATCTCTCTTTCTTTCCTCTTAATACCTCCAATAATTGCAGAACAAGCTCCTATATCACGAATTGTGATAGGCTGAATAGCTAAAGGGACATTTTGATTAGCATCAGAGGTTTCCATAGTTTCTCCACGAGTTGTATTCTTTTCCCCCCACTGTATTTTCATCCATGATATCATCAGCTTCTCCTTGACTTTGATTCTGGTTATGAGGGATCTGATGCTTGTTTATATTTTCATTTGTTGAGTCATCATTCTCCTCGCAATCCTCTCTGTTCCAGTCTGTTGGGACTGGTGGTAACTGAGGGTTAGGAGGTTGAACAGGACACTGAGACATATCGTGTGAAAGGTCTCCACAAAGAAAACACAGCTTCCGGAGCTTCTTATACTTGTATCTTAGCATCACCGGTGGATTACCATCTTCAAAGTCAATAGGCCTGACAAAGAAGAGCTTAGTATGAACAGACATTTCAACCTGCACCCAAACTTCTCCTGGAGAGTTCCTGGATGGTTCTTGAATACGAACGTGCTTAACAACTCCTAGTTCTTCTCCTATTTCCTTGATCATCTTCATTGTTTTGTAGTCATTTGGTATATTTTCAATTTGTACCCAAAATGTTACCTTCTGTAGAAAATCAGGCTCGTTTCGCCTTGTCCATCGATCAACCACAACTACCCAGTCACGAAAAGTCCAAGGACCACGCTCCAGAACAGATCGGAGTTGATGCTCTTCAACGAAATAGATTTGAAGCGTACCATCTTCATTAACCCGAGTTGAAGCCTGACCTTCCATCTGCCAAGCTTGTAACAACGGAGTCCTCATGTAGTCTGGTTTGTGGTAATGCGGATTGAGCACCTTTGCAATGAGACTAAGGCTATTATCCTGGATCCTGT
This sequence comes from Anastatica hierochuntica, assembly GCA_900406275.1. Classification (NCBI taxonomy): domain Eukaryota; kingdom Viridiplantae; phylum Streptophyta; class Magnoliopsida; order Brassicales; family Brassicaceae; genus Anastatica; species Anastatica hierochuntica. The sequence continues at coordinate 1,159 of OVAN01005626.1, read as the reverse complement.
CTTGGTGAGCTTCCGCAGAGAGGCGAAGAAGAGCTCTCTCTGAGCCTAAGTTGAGCATCTGTAAAGATCTCCAAAGCTCAGAAGACATGTTTGATGAAGGATTTGCTATGATTTTGGAAGAGATTTAGATTTAGAAGCTTGTAGATGGCCGCAAATGGCGGAATTGATACACTACAGTGGGCGATTTGGGAACCCTAGAAAAGGGAAAGTTCGAGAGACCTCACTCTCGTGGAATATTCTTATAATTAGATTCTTCCACTAACTCATATCATCTATATATTTATGAGCAATTCTCAAATATAGCACATTTTCTCATTTTCTGGACACATTTAGCATGTGGCTTAGGGTTTTCCACGTGTAGCATTTTTAAAATGTTAGAATGACCATTTTACCCCTGACCATTTTTAAAATGTGGCTTAGGGTTCTCGTTTTCCCTGAACCCTAAACCCTAAACCCTAAACCCAAAATTAGACAGGGGTATTTTCGGTATACCTTGTGTTAAATATGCTAGGGTTGGGAATTTTGGACTTGTATGCTACATGTGGCCCAAAAACACAAAAGTGTTCTATCTAAGAGAATTTCTCTATATTTATTTTATGATTTTAGGAAAAATTGTTTAGAATATTCTAAAAGAATTTATATGTGATAGAATATATTCATATATACTCAAGACTCCAAACTTTGTTAATAGATTTTATCACAAATACAAAGGAGGTGGTAAACGAAAAATCGTCTATGGATAAAAGAAATATAGTTATATAATTTAGTGAAAAACACAATAATTAACATTTCGTTTCATGCAAACAAGACTTCAAAACAATCTATCACATAAGAAAACAAATGTAAAACCAGCAGTAAACATAATTATAACCAAAATCACTTTCATTAAATGAAAATTCACATTATAACAAAAAAAAAAATCACTTCATTTTCTACAAGCCACCTGTGAGACCCTTGCTTAATTTTACTTACAATTTTGCGTTTTCATGNTTTTGCGTTTTCATGCGATTTCTAGACAAGTCTTTTCGTTTTAGTTAAGCCATTTACCAATAACATAACTTAACTTCATTACTTAGTAAAAACAGTGAAGTTTCGGATTACAAAGCCTGTTTGCTAATAAGCTATTACAATGCAAATCCGACCAACTACCCATTTAATT
>OVAN01005625.1:640-23114 GCA_900406275.1 Anastatica hierochuntica | reverse complement strand
ATGTAGTTTGTTGCTTTTAGCATCAAAAATTGTAAACGATACAAAAAAAAATTAACGATTAACATCACTTATAAATAACTGATGCAAGTTTCAAAAATTTAACATCAATTTGAAATAGTTACGCTAATTTTATAATCTTTTTTTAATTTTCACATCTGTTTTTGAAATGATACTAATAAAATGATGCTATTTATCACCTTTTTTGTAGTGAACCAATCACAAATAAAAACTGCCAAAATAAAATTTTGTACATATCGGTACAACTTGAAGCTTGGGTGCAACTATTTCAAAGTTTGTCGAGCCCATGTGTTAATTAAATTGATATTTTATTCATTTGTTTGCGCCATGTGTTAAATAAATTAATTTTAATTTATTTTTCCGTACACTTGGTACAATTATGTACAACTTTTGTTGGCGAACATGTTAACTAATTACTTTATTATTATTATTTAAACATGTGAATTTATTAGAGTTAATTATGTTATCATATTTTTTATAATTAGTTTGGTATAAAATTATTTAAATTTATTTTTAGTTTAGTTATAATTTGTTTGATCAAGCATAAATTTAAATTTAAATTATTATTTTTCGTAAAAATCTTATAAAATCATTTATAATAAATGATTTTTTTTTATCATTTCTCTGTATATTTGGCACAATTATGCATAATTTTTGTCGATACATGTGTCAAAAGAACTAATTTTTTATTGTTATGTTTTAAACATGTAATTTTTGTTGGATTTGGTCTTTTAATTTTTTTTTGTTAAATTTTAAAAAATTTAATTTGTTAAAATTTGTTTTAGTTTTCTTTTAATCTTCTATTTTTGGAATTAATTTAGATTTTTTTAAATTATTTTTAATTCAATCTAAAGAATAATGTAGTTGCATCAACTAATACAAGTTATACAAAAAAGTTGTACCAAGTAATACAGGTTGTACCGAAATATTGTACCAAGAATCATAAAAAAAGCTACAACCATCAATGTCAAACAAAAATGCAAAAATCAAATAAAATAAAAACACGAAAAATTTCATAGCCAAAACATGCATAAGTAATATGCTCTTTTCCATCATTGTGGCATATTTAACATCATCATCTTTCACTTTCTTCTTCTTCTTCTTCTCTTGCGACTTTGTAGAATTGTTTGTAACAAACGGTTCATCCTTGGTGACCAAATAGGAAGGAGGTTGTCCCACAACTTGATTGCTACAAACAAAGTAAATATCACTCATGGGTAGCAAATATCACTGACAGGGGAAGATATTGAATCTAAGAGCTACATAAATGTCCCTGAATCAATTATAGCAGAGAAGAGACATCTGGTTTCATTTGAAGAAGAAGATTAGTTGTTGTTGATTTGTCCTGTTATGGATGCCAATGGTAAGTTTGGACTAGCATAAATTTTAGACAATCTTGAGTCGTAGAACATAAACTCAAGACAAGTAATGTGAAAGATGTATAATCAAGTTTTTAGACAGTTATTTTGCCTCCGCGGCCACCAATGATAAGGATTATCAACAGAGTTTATTTTCTACGACTAAACTAACAAAGACATTGATCAAAAAAATCAGTGACTTTTATTATCATTGGATAGTAGAAATGTTGAATGTTGAAGATCCATGGACGGTGGCGGCGTGACGGATTGGACAGTGGCGAAGACAGTGCCGCAATTGTTGAAGACGGTGGCCGTAATGGTGTTTGTCAAATATGTTGGCTCACCAAACCCATTAATTATTACTATAAATATGTGATGAAGGTGAGATCAAAAATCATCCCAAAATCATAAGTGAAGAAGAGGAAGTTGCAAAGAAAAAAAAAATGAGTGAAAGAGATACTTGAGAGAGAGAGCAAGGGGAAGAAAATAAAAAGAAAAATTAATATTTTTCTTTTTCTTAGATACTTTTACTCCGTTTAATTTCTTCTGGTATTTGGGATCAGATGAAAGAAAATTATTTAGAGAGTTTGGTTATTTCTCCGATTACAACGAGAGAATAAATAATTTTTTTTCCTGTTATAATTGAGAGGTTGTAACTCCTATTATTTTCCTCGGAATAAATTCTTCTGCCTTGTCCGTGCTTTTTACCCTTTGGAGGTTTTCCACGTAAATCTCGGTGTTCACTCGTTACACTATTTCTCAAATTACTAGCTGCGACCTTGCGCTTTCCGGTCCGATTTTACAACGAGTGGTATCAGTGCAAGGTTCTGAAAGACGCAATGGCGGCAAAATTTGAGATTGGAAAATTTAACGGCAGCAATTTTGCACTATGGAAGTTGAAGATGAAAGCTATCTTGACAAAATATGGTTGTTTAGCGGCCATTAGTGAAAGTTCGGCATCATACACAGATGATGGTAAGTGGAACGAGATGGACGTAAATTATATTGCAAATCTTCATCTAGCACTAGCAGATGGAGTGTTGTCAAGCATCGAGGAGAAGAAGACTGTAAAGGAGATTTGAGATCACCTTGCAAAATTGTATGAGGCCAAATCGCTGCAAAATAAAATTTTCCTTAAGAGGAAGTTGTATACTCTTGATAGCTCAGGTTTTCTCCCGTGGTAACACTACAAGCGCATAGATGTACGTATAGATGTAAGTTGTAGTGGTTTGGGATCGAATCCACAGAGACCAAAGTAGCACGAAGAATGTAGAATCAAACAGCGGGCTAAAGCTAAAAAGTTGTTTCGTAAGTTGATGCAAATATCGAAATAAAGAAAGCAAAGAAGGCAGACACACAATGATGGGGTTGAAAATCAATCAAAGAAGTGTTGGGCGTCGGGTATTATCAGGGAAACAATTCATGGTTGATTCAAACTACATATTAGGGAAGAGGTTAAGAACTGTCTTGGACTCAAATTCTAATGTGGAATTGATCTACTTCCGTACTCACAGTGCTCTATGCACTAGAAACCTCGAGACTAACTTCTGTTGACCCTCGATTTCTAGTCATGTTGTACTAACAGGTTTGATAGGTTCATAATTCACTTAAACATCAACTTCTGTTGGCTTAATAAGAATTTCTCATCTATAATTCTTTCAGGCATTTAAACATTCACATTTCAGCAGTTAAATTACCTAAGTTCAAAATCTAAGTAATCAATTCAGTTTCATGCATTACGAACAATCATATACGAAGATCCATTAGATTATATCCCTAATCATGCGATTCTATATCAACAACTCATGAATCCCTATGTGAGAACCCTAAACCTAACGAACAGACCACTCACTCATGGAAATAGCAAAAACACATATTAATTTCATGAGAGACATGATTGTATTAAGCATAAACAAAAGTAAATAGGGTTCCGAAGACTTCTCGATTGAAGAACAAAAAGACTTCTTCTCCCTAGGTTACAAATCTCTCTCCAACTCCCTAAAACTCTCTAAAAGTGCATTTTGAAAAGGAAAACATGAGCTTAAGTCTTTTTGTTGCAATTCGGTTCGAAATAAGTTTGGTCTGGTTCTTAGTAAAATCGGTCCGCAGATCGGGACAGAGATCGATCGATCCAGACAAGGATCGGTCGATCTGTGTCCAAAATCCGAGGTATGTTCCAGCTTTTCACGAACAGTTCCTTCGATGCTTGAAATCCATCCAAAATGCATTCTTTTCGTACATTCAAGCTCAATTCCTGTAAAAACAATAAAGAACACAAAACCGCGCCAAATTAATCCGAATACATACTAAAAACCTTAGATCTCGTGTGAAAACCGTAGTAAAAACCACTAAAATACTGACACATCAACTCTTTGGATGGCGGAATCTACTTTAGTGACAAAGCACATCAACGTCTTGAATACTTTATTTTCTCAACTCACTTCGTTAAGTTATAAAGTAGAATCACAGAAACGTGATGAGCTTCTACTTCAAAGTCTACCAAATTCATATGATCAACTCATCATCAACTTAAAAAATAATGTCTTTACCGACAGTCTAGTCTTTGACGATGTTGCAGCTGCGGTTCTAAAAGAAGAAAGTCGGCGCAAAAGTAAGGAAGAGAGACGAGAAAATTCATAATTAGAGGTATTAACTGTGATGAGAGGAAGATCAATGGAGCATGGGTCAAGTGGGAGTCAGAAACATGGTAGATCAAAATCAAAAAGTAAGAAGACTTTTAAATGCTACTATTGTGGCAAGAACGGTCACTTGAAGAAGGATTGTTGGGAATTGAAAAAGTCCAATCCTCAAAGAAATATAGCAAGGATGTCAGATAATGGAGAAGCCTTGTGTTGTGAAGTAGCATTTTCAAGTGAAAACAGGAGAAGGTTCGCTGATATATGGTTATTCGACTCAAGAGCTACATATCACATGACCTCTAGAAGAGATTGGTTCCATCAATATGAACCCATCTCAGGAGGATCTGTGTTAAGTTGCAATGATCATGAACTTAAGATTTTTGGCACTGGATCCATTAAAATGAAGATGTATGATGGTATAGTTCGTACTATTCATGAGGTGCGACATGTGGAAGGCCTAAAGAAGAATTTGTTGTCTGTGGGGAAACTTGACGATCTCGGCTGCAAAGTTGAAGTTGAGAATGGAACTCTGAAAGTAATCAGAAGAGCCCTTGTGCTTATGAAAGGAGAGAAGATAGCTACGAAGTTATACATGTTTAAAGGAGAAACTCTGCCAGAAGCAGAAGCATCTGTTGCTTCAAGCAGTTTCAGTGAGAAAGCTACAATATTGTGGCATCAGAAACTTGGGCATATGTCTGAACAAGGCATGAAAATTCTTGCAGAGAAGAAGTTACTTCCAGGTCTCACAAAGGTATCACTACCCTTTTGTGAGTATTGTGTAACAAGCAAGCATCATCGATTGAAGTTTAGCACATCAAATTTTAGAAGTAAAACTGCTCTAGAATTGGTCCACTCTGATGTATGGCAAGCATCAGCTATATCACTAGGAGGAACGAAGTACTTTGTGTCCTTCATTGATGACTACTCTAGGAGATGTTGGGTGTATCCAATCAAGAGTAAGGGAGATGTGTTTTCAGTTTGCAAAGTTTTCAAAGCACGAGTGGAACTTGAATCTGAGAAGAAGATCAAGTGTTTGAGGTCAGATAATGGATGTGAGTACACTGGTATGAATTCAACAAATTCTGTAAAGAAGAAGGCATCAAAAGGGAGTTCACCACGTCATACACTCCTCAACAAAATGGAGTGGCAAAGCAGATGAACATGACTCTGTTAGAAAGAACAAGAGCAATGTTGGGAGCTACAAGCTTAGAAAAGAAATTCTTGACAGAAGCAATCAACACCGCCTGTTATGTGATAAATCGGTCGCCATCAACTGCAATTGAGTTGAAAACGCTAATGGAGATGTTGACAAGAAAGTCAGTAGACTACTCCGACCTCCATATATTTGGGAGTCCAGTGTACGTAATGTATAATACCCAAGAAAATACAAAGCTAGATCCAAAGTCTAGATGGTGCTTGTTCTTGGGATATGCTGACGGAGTAAAGGGGTGTCGCCTGTGGGATCCCAGTGCCCACAAGGTTATAATTAGCAGGGAAGTTATCTTCATAGACGATAAAAAGATCAAAGAAGAAAATACCAGTTCAAAAGAAATGTCAGAGACTGTAGCAGTACAAGTGGAAAAGAAGAATTCTTCTGAAGCAACACCAGAAAACGAAGAAGCAGAACCTGCCGAGTTTGAAGAAGAACTTGGTAAAGGAAAACGTGTAAGAATATCACCATCTTGGCATAAAGATTATGATATGAGATGCAATGTTACATATTATCTCCTAACTTAGGAAGGAGAGCCATCAAATCTCCAAGAAGCACTTGTCAGTTCAGATGTACCTCAGTGGATGGCAGCAATGCAGGAAGAAATTGAAGCTCTACTTAAAAATAAAACTTGGGAGCTTGTACCATTACCGCGAGGAAGAAAATTCATTGGAAACAAATGGGTCTATAAGATCAAGCGAAATGGTGATGACCAAGTGGAGCCTTATCGTGCTAGATTGGTGGTGAAAGGATATGCTCCGAAAGAAGGCATTAATTTCAATGAAATCTTTTCACCTGTTGTTCGCCTTACAACAATTCGAATACTACCGGTGATGTGTGCTACATTTGACTTACAACTAGAGCAGTTAGATGTGAAGACAACTTTTCTTCATGGAGATCTTGAGGAAGAAATTTATATGCTCCAACCAGAAGGATTTGAAGCAAAAGAAAAGGAGAACTTGGTTTGCAGGTTAAAAAAATCTTTGTACGGTCTAAAGCAGATGCCAAGGTGTTGGTACAAGAGATTTGATTCCTTCATTATGAGCCTTTAATACAGAAGACTTAATGCAGACCCTTGTGCATATTTCAAGAGGTTTGGTGAAAGAGAGTTCATTACTCTGATAGAGACGTAAGCAACATGGAATGACAAGGTAGAAAAATTGGTGTGAAGATCCGATTGATTCTCAATCAAATCTTCAATTGGGAGATTGTTGAATGTTGAAGATCTATGGACGGTGGCGGCATGACGGTTTGGACGGTGACGAAGACGGTGCCGCAATTGTTGAAGACAGTGGCTGTAATGGTGTTCGTCAATTATGTTGGCTCACCAAACCCATTACTTATTACTATAAATATGTGATGAAGGTGAGATGAAAAATAATCCCAAAATCTTAAGTGAAGAAGAAGAAGTTGCAGAGAAAAAAAAAGAGTGAAAGAGATAAGTGAGAGAGAGAGAGAGAGCAAGTGGAAGAAAATACAAAGAAAAATTAATATTTTTCTTTTTATTAAATATTTCTCCTTCGTTTAATATCTTCTGGTATTTGGGATCGGGTGAGAGAAAATTATTTAGAGAGTTCGGTTATTTCTCCGATTACAACGAGAGAATAAATAATTGTTTTCTCCGTTATAATTGAGAGGTTGTAATTCCTATTATTTTACTCGGAATAAATTATTCTGCCTTGTCTATGGTTTTTACCCTTTGAGGGTTTTCCACATAAATCTCGGTGTTCACTCGTTACACTATTTCTCAAATTATTAGTTGCGACCCTGCACTTTCCGGTCTGATTTTACAACAAGAAACTCTATGTGAGTTCATTGGAATCTATATACTCTATGTAAGTTCATTGGAATCTAAGTAAAATTCAGAAAGGAAAAAAAGTTTTAGACCACAAGCTAACCATAATCAGCAATGGTCACTTGACTTTCATCAGATTTTGATTGAGCATCTGATTTCAATAGAGCCTGTTGAATTTTATGAAACAAACACAAAAACATTAAGACAAATTTTGGTTAAATAAAGTTTGGATCAAAAAAGATTCATACAAGCCTAAGAATCAGAGATTTCGAAAAAGAGAAGTGAATCGTTATTGCTAAAATCTATTTCCAACTACATGCGCAATAGAGACAACACACATTCAAATGAAATTCGGGAATTTACTGATGAGCCTAGGCTCAACACAACAGTGCCTGCCCAGCAAAAGACTGATGGGCCTCAAGAAAAGAGAAAAGGTCCACTATGAAAATCATAAGAATTTGACTAAGTATCAGAAACGGCCAGACTCCTCGGCCCGGCACAGAGTCGAGTGGTAGCCGACCAGCATTAAATGAAGGGAGTGGCATACAAATCTCTCAGCATTAAATGCAGCACACTTCCTCGACATCAACCACTTGAAGAAGGACACACGTAATAAATGCAATGGTCTCGACACCACTTACAACCGATGCATGTGAAGAGAAGACAAGAAGAAAGCTGGGTATGACACGTGGATTCCACCTCGGCTAGGAATCATAGTTATGTCGGATTACTGTAGATTTAAGACCACTATAAATAGAGAGCAAAACTCATTAAGAAAGGATTCAAAAAATTAGAGAGAGAAGCCGATAATAAGATCATTGTAGAGAGATAAACACTTTTGTAATCGCGCCTTATCAATAAACATCTTTTTAAAGCCTAGGTAAGATTACCGAGCACCATTTCATCGTCCCAAGTTACTTTGTTGTGAGAATTCTGACCTCGACTAATTTAAGTTAGAACCGAGTTCAAACAAGGAACAATGGAAGATATTGAAGTAAAAAAATATTCTAAGTATTAAGTTGATCTCGGGATTTCTAAAAGTCAAAGGACCAAGTCAAAAAAAGGGTCCTCGGTTCATCAATTGGCGCCGTCTGTGGGGAATAGGGTTATCACAGAGTACAAAAAATAATCTTGGGAAATAAGAGTCAGCAGAATGGATACATCGATGAACGTTGCAAGCGACATGATCACTTCAAGAAGTGGAGAGAGGAGTTCGGTTGTTGTTGGTGTCGGGGTTATTCCTCCTGTTAGTGCTCTAACCCCGGATTTGAACATTGAGGATCCGTAAGTGACGCACGTACCAACAATAAATCTATGGGAAACCATGCCAGATTCTAGTATGCTCGGCCTATAAGTAACCATTCAAGCAATGATGGGTCGGATTGAACAAATACCTTTGGTTCCTCAACAACAGAACATAGAGGATAGTAGAGACCGAGAAATCAAATTGTTAAAAGTCAGACTGCAAGAAATGAGTTCGAAAATGCATAAGGCAATTAGTGCAACCCCGAAAATTGACCGAGTTCTAGAAGAGACACAAAGTGACCCATTTACTGCTCGGGTTAGGAAGGTTCCACTCCTACACCTCGACAAAATCGCCCTCCCGAAATTTGGCGGAATGTGTGATCCAAGCCAATTTTTGACAGCCTTTGGCATCGCAATGAGAAGGGCGAGATTGACTCCCGAGGAGTATGATGCAGGGAATTTTCAGCTCTTTGTGGAAAATTTGGAAGGTGAAGCTTTACAGTGGTTCTCGGGTTTGAAGTCGAACTCAATCGACAATTACCAACAATTGTCAACCACTTTTCTCAAACATTACTCAATGTTCATCAAACAACGAGCCTCCAAAGCCGAACTTTGGACACTCTCACAGGAACCAAAAGAGCCACTCAGGAAGTTTATTGAATGTTTCAATAAAGTGGCATCCAGGATTGCTATATCCGATGAAGCGGTCCTCTCGGCACTTTGTAACGCCCTTTGGTATGAGTCGAGCTTCAGGGATGATCTGAAAATCAAAAAACCACAAACACTGGAAGCGCTCTTCACCGAGCCTCATTATTTATCAAGGTTGAAGAAGAAAAACTCGCAATGACCAAAAAGCATTCCTCGGTGAAGCAACAAACCTCAAAGGAAAAGGAGAAGGAAAAAGCAAGGGATGAATATGTTGAACCTCGAAAACATTATGATAAAGAATAAGCGGTAAGAAAGCACGAGGAGATCACGGAGTTATTATGTATATCCTTCAAAATCTAAAGAGTTGCCATGGAATAAGATGATTCGTGGGCAAGAGCGAGATTCGGAAAAATATTGCCGCTATCATAACCTACCCGGTCATGATACAGAGGGATGCCGACATCTTACAAAGCTCCTGATGACAAAATTCCAAAAAGGGGAAATTGATGTGCCTTCAAGGGAGGGTAACACCGAGGAAAAAAGGAATGACAGAGAGGGCTTTGAGCAAGGTAATAATCAAGCTCGACAAGTGTATCAGCAGCAGAATCCAAGTGTACAACAAAGTCGGGCAGTTACCACGGTTGAACAAAAACGAGACCGAGTGTATGATAAAGACGAGTTGCCACCTGCACCAAGGAAAAGAATCAACATGATAATGGGGGGACTCAAAGATTGTTCAGACTCTGTTCGGTCTATCAAAGAAGGAGAATGCCGAGTTGTCAGTGCAAACAAGTGGAAACAGTATGTTAAAGATAGTCTGAAGATTGAAAATATGCCGATCACCTTTTCTGAGGTGGATGGCTACAGGGTAGATATGCCACTCAATGATCCTCTAGTGATCGAATTAATGGTTGCAGATTGTGAGTATGGTGAATATAATCTTCAAGGAAACATTGTGTAAGTTGGAGTTAATAGGATATACCATAAAACCGAGTTTAAAATCGCTAACGGCTTTAATGGAGAATCAAAATATACATTCGGTTCCATCAAACTTCCAGTTTACGTCGGCAGGGTGACTAATAAGATTTTCAAGTTCCTCGTCATCGACAGACTGGCCATCTACAACATCATTCTCGGTACTTCTTGGCTTCACACGATGAGGGCAATCCCATCTTCTTACCATCAGTGCATAAAATTAACGACAGAGTATGGAGTATTTACAGTGCGAAGAAATCAGAAAGAGTCCCAAACATGCTTTATTGTTGAGCACAGAAAGAGAAAGGCAGCTCAAGCTTTCCTAATGACCCGACCGGCAATAGAAGAAATCCCGAGCAATAATGATGTGCCAACCAAGGAGATGATTGTCATGATAAACATTGATCCAACAGACTAAACCAGTTAGTCGGCGTCGGGGTCGAGCTACCAGATCATCTTAAAGTGGAAATCATTAACTTTCTGAAGAGTAAAGTAACAACTTTTGCTTGGTCAATTTCTGACATGCCGAGGATTGATCCGCAGATAGCTTGTTATGAACTGAATATTGATCCGACCTTCAAACCTATCAAGCAGAAACGGAAGAAGTTTGGTCCAGAGAGAGCCAAGGCTGTTAATGATAAAATTGATCGTTTGTCTAAAGCAAAATCTGTGGTAGAAATGAAGTATCCAGATTGGTTAGCAAACTCGGTAGTGGTAAAAAAGAAGAATGGAAAGTGGAGAGTTTGTGTGGACTTCACATATCTAAATAAAGCATGCCCAAAGGACAGGTATCCTCTGCTTAATATTGATCGCCTTGTCGAAGCAACAGCCAGGATGAACTTCTGTCTTTCATAGATACGTTCTCGGGTTATAATCAAATCATGATGCATCTAGATGATCAAGATAAAGCGGCGTTCATCACTGACCGAGGGACATATTGTTACCGAGTTATGCCATTTGGTCTAAAAAATGTTGGAGCTACATATCAACGCTTCGTCAACATGATGTTTGTCGACCAACTGGGAGAGACAATGGAAGTTTATATTGACGATATGCTGGTCAAATCGCTTAAGGCACAAGATCACGTAAAGCATCTCTGATCTTGCTTCCAAATTCTGGATAAATATAACATGAAGTTGAACCCGACGAAGTGTACTTTTGGGGCTACCTCGGGCGAGTTCCTCGGCTATTTGGTAACAAAGAGAGGGATTGAAGCTAATCCAAAACAGATCTCGAGAATCGATACGTTACCTTCTCCTCGGAGTTCTAAAGAAGTTCAACGCCTTACTGGCCAAATTGCTGCATTGAACCGGTTTATCTCCAGATCAACTAATAGGTGTTTGCCTTTCTACAAACTTCTCAGAAGTAACAAGCAGTTCAAGTGGGATGATAAATATGAAGAAGCATTCAAGCAGCTGAAGCAGTACTTGTCAACTCCTCCCATATTATCAAACTCGAGGAAGGGGAAATGCTCTATTTGTATATCGTAGTTTCAACCTACGTAGTGAGCAGTGTGTTGGTCAGAGAAGACCGAGGTGATCAGAAACCGATCTATTACACCAACAAAACCTTGATTGGAGTAGAAATTCGGTACCCTACTCTCGAAAAGTTGGCTCTAGCATTAATCACTTCAGCCAGAAAAATGTGCCCCTACTTTCAGTCACATGCTATTGTGGTCTTTACAAATCAGCCTCTCAAGACGATTCTTCACAGTCCAAGTTTATCAGGCCGGTTGGCAAAATGGGCAGTTGAACTTAGTGAATATGATATTGAATTTTGATGTCGAACAAGTGCAAAATCACAAGTGTTAGCTGATTTTCTGATTGAATTACTAGCCGACCTCACAAACGAGTCTTCAGAGAATGATTAGTGGTCCTTATACGTTGACGGGTCAGCATCTAAGCACAGATCTTGGATTGGTATTCGGCTCATCACTCCAGACAATAATCTTCTTGCGCAGTCGTTCCGGTTGAATTTCCCGACATCAAACAATGAAGCCGAATATGAAGCTCTATTGGCAGTTTTAAGACTGGCACAAGCAATTGGGGCAAAAAAAATTCAGGCATACTGGGATTCTCAGCTTGTGGTTAATCAATTTAATGGGGAGTACGTAGCGCGAAATGAACGAATGGATGCTTATATCAAGTTAGTATAGGATCTGGCTAAAGAGTTCAAGTCCTTTTCTTTGATTAAGATACTTCAGTCAGATAACTCTTTTGCCGACGCCCTTGCTGCACTAGCTTCCACTTCAGATCCTACGGTTCGACGAACTATACCGGTTGAAAGTACAGACCAGCCGAGTATCGAACTACCAAAGGGTGATTGCATGTTTGTCGACACAGTTGCTGAAGACGATGTCGTCGAACAAGATCAAGCGGAACCATCTGTTTTGGAACCTACAGAACCTGATTGGAGAGGTGAGATCATCAATTATGTAGAAGATGGGGATTTACCGGCTTGTAAATGGGCAGCTCGGCGTCTGAAGGCCAAAAGTGCACAATATTGTATGATGGATGGACATCTGTTTCGAAAGAGTTTTTCTGGGCCACTTCTTGCTTGTGTTGAAAAGGATGAAGTTTGGAAGATAATGATGGAAATCCACTAGTGCAGCCGGGAATAATTCAGGTGGCCGAGCTTTAGTTCACAAGGTTCGTAGCCAAGACTTCTATTGGCCGACGATGGTGACAGATTGTGAGAAGCATGTTGCAAAGTGCGAAAAATACCAAAGGAGTGGGCCAATGATCAATTCCCCAACCGACTACATGTCATTCTCGGCAACTCCATATCCATTTATGAGATGGGCAATGGACATCATCGGACCCTTACCGCGTTCTCAGCAAAAGGAATATATCTTGGTTCTGACCGACTATTTTAGTAAATGGGTGGAAGCAAAGGCATATAAAAGGATAACAGCAGATGACGTACAGAAGTTTGTTTGGAAGAGTATCGTCTGCCGACATGGGCTGCCATATGAAATTATCACCAACAACGGGTCTCAGTTTACTTCAGATAAGTTTGAGAACTTCTGTGCATGGTGGAATATCAGGCTCAATAAAACAACACCGAGATATCAATAGGGTAATGGTCAAGCTGAAGCAACAAACAATAGAATTATGGATGGTCTTAAGAAAAGGTTGGAAGCAAAGAGGGGTTTGTGGGCCGACGAATTATACAGAGTACTTTGGTCACATCGAACGACTTCACGAACTGCAACCGGGAAAACTCCTTTCTCTTTGGCTCATAGGATGGAAGCAATGGCACTGGCAGAGGTGTCAATCCCAAGCCTCCGACGATCAATCTTGGCACTTACCGAAAATTTGAATGAAGAAATGATGAGAGAACACTTTGACCGAGCTGAAGAAATCCGAGATCAGGCTCTCCTCCGGGTTCAGAGTTATCAACATAGAGCTGCCAAGTATTATAACTCAAAGGTCAGAGGTCGGCATTTTGTAGAAGGGGATTTGGTATTGAGAAAGGTTTTCGAGAACACGGCAGAAGGACCAATCACTAAGTTAGGAGCAAATTGGGAAGGTTTGTACATCGTATCCAAGGTTGTGAAGTCGGGTGTCTATGAACTTCTACAAATGAATGGGACAAGGTGCTGCATTCGTGGAACGCCATCAATCTCAAGCGATATTATTATTAACTTCTTCAACATGCAACCTCAGTTTAATATCGAGCATAAAAAAAAAAACAAAACGAGGATACATCTTCGTACTTTGTAATTCAACTACAATTGGTTTGATTCTTTTCGAGGATACGTAGGCAGCCTCACCGAGGTCCAGTTGTACTTATATAAAAATAATAAAACTTATGATCTTTAAAAAGAGTCAGTGTGAAAACGAAGTAGCCAATTGATCCCACTATCTTCAAAAACCGAGCTCTGTCTCGTCAAATAAGTTCCACATGAACTTGACTGATTTTGGTGATACTAAACTCAGGAGATGGCCCAACCGATCCATCTTTAAGTCGAGGTCATCCCTGCGATATATGTTTCTCATAAACAAGTGGACTAATCATCCTAATGACTAACTTATTCCTTTAGCTTAAATGCTAAGTAACTAAAAGTCTAAATGGCCCAATTGATTCCATTAAAGTCGAGTCAATTCTCGCAAATAAACCGAGTTGTTATAACTTGGTGTTTGTTGTCGACTAATGAAATACTCAAAATATTTTATAAGGAAAATATTAAAGTCATCAAGGAAATTCATTCATTAAAATTATCGTCAAAAGGCCGGGTCACATACGACCTCGACCGAAAGAAGTTCTAACAAAAAAGAGAGAGAGAGGAGAATGAAAAAGTGCTAAAAAAGGTCAAAAGTAAGAAGAAGAGGAACTTAGAAAGAGCCGAGAGCTAGATTTCCTAGATGTTAGAGGCAGCCGACCTCATCCCAGCAGCGTCGACGGGAGAGAGGGATCCCTGGTTGCTCCCGTACTGACCGAGGAGAGAATCTTCACACAAATGATGGATGTCCATATCTTCATCATTCAAATCTACAATCTCCATCTTGTCAAAAAGGGCTTTTTGTGCAGCCATGCTCTCCATCACCTCGGCCAAATAATCTTCAGGAGGATCGATGGAGAAATCTTTCTTCAGATTTTCCATTAGCTCTACCTCGACTTCAAATTTGGCCAGGAGGAATTTCTGGTCCTCGGCCGCTTTTGTTTCATCCCTAAAGCGTTTGGCCTTCTGAAGGGATGCCTCGTACCGACCCGAAATCACTGAGAGCACCTTCTTGCGCTTGTTGGGAACTTCCCGTTCTTGGCTCCTCCGGAGTCTCTCATGTTCTCCAGTAAGCCTATCCTCCAAGTCCTTATTCTCATTACCCCAAGACTTCTAGGCAATTTCAAACTTTCTCCTCTTTTCGTCCCTGAACTGCCTCTCTTCCACAAGGTGCTTCTCCAGCTCGGTATACTCCTCCTTCATCCCCCCAGACTTCTCCTTCTCAGCCTTGATGGCAACCTTCACCCTCTTCTCGGTCTCTTTCTCAGAGGCTTGCTCCTTTGCCTTAAACTTATGCACAAGGTTTTCGTAAGCCTCGACAACCCTGTTTGTGAAATCCACAGCCTAAAGAAAAATAGCACACAAGGTTAACAACAAAAGATATATACAAAAATGCTAAGCGTTGGAATAATCACGGAAAATATTTGAACCTCGGTAAAGGATTTAGACATATGCTAAAAGAGACTCGAGAAGTAAAGCTTCTCGACTGGAGTTACCGGGCCCAACAGTGTGTTGATCTGCCTTAAGAGGGAGGCGCACTCGTTTGCATCCTGCACTAGTTGAGGACCTTTTAACTTAAGAGTGACCCTCTTAGGTAGAGGAGGGTCTTGTTGAGACCGAGAAGGTTGGACTTCAGAAGGCCACACTTTCTTCTTCTTCTTTGCTCCTTCACCAACATCAGGAGTCGCCCTTTTATGTTGATGGCTAGCCATTGTCTCATTGTCATCCCAGAGAGCTCTGCATCTTTCTCTCGAGAAGTTGGTCCAGCATCCACCAAGGCCAACTGTTCATCGGTCCAGTTGAAGACCTCGGGGTTCGCCTCGGTAACATTTTGAGCAATGGTCATTTTCAGGACAATTGAGAGCGGGTCGACAGCAGTGATCGGCGCCTTAGAGGGAGGCTTCGGAGCGTTCTTCCCGGTAGTGCTAACCGGGGTACTGGCTGGAGGGGCTTGCTTTTGCAAAGCAGTTTGTTGAGAAGGTTCCCATAGGGCTTCTCCGTTCCATCCCCTTGAGTCTTCTCGGGGTTTTCCTCCTTCTTCCTTGACTTTCGTGGAACCTTCGGGAGTTGCGTAGAAACTTTTCCCATCCTGGCTCTCGGTCTGTTAGGGAAATCGAAAAAAAGGAGTTCTTGTTAAATCTTTAAAATCGAGAAACAAAGAAAAAAAACTTAGAACTGGAGATTATACCGTCATAAATTTTGTTAAGGCTTATTGCAAGCCTCTTAGCGTGGATCTCGAGCCAATTCTGAATGTCGAGATGTTGGATATGCTCGATGTTCTCGGCAAATTGTGGAGTAAAGCCTCTGAGTGGAAAAATTTTTACTGCAAAAAAGAACAGAGAAAACTAAGAATTAGAAAATTTTGAAATTTTTCCTAAGTAAAATTTCTCCGAGTACCAGGGTTTGGATTCCGGAGAAGTCGGCATCTCCTCTCACAGTCAACAACTGAGGTCTCTTTGACCTTCATGTAGAAATAGTGAGTATGCCAATTCTGCGTCTCAGAAGTCTCCCCGGTAATCACTTTTCTCTTTAAATTGGCGTAGAAGGTGCCGAGTAGAGTTGAGTTTCTCCCTATGTGAACAAACTCGTCGAATAATTTCCGGTTGACTTCAATACCGAGCTCTAAACCCATGACAAAGCTGTTCACCATGTTATGCACAACCGAGACCATCAACTGGTTGTGGGTAATGTGCATAACCCGGCAGAAGTCAGTGAAGAGCTCGGGGAGAGGGATCCAAAGCCCCCCGAATCTAAAATAGGACTCATATAAGCAAGTCCAGTCTTCTGGACAAGTCCAGGGACGTTCATGCTCCTCAGGAATCTTAACCACAAAGCCTGGAGCCGAGCATCGCCATGGAAATGTGATGTCTAGACTCTCGGACGTCGATAAAGTCTTTCCAATCAATCGAGGAGGCCAAACTTTCTTCTCGGCTTTATCACTCTCAATATCTTCAACCTTCACCTTTTTTGGAGGTTTCTAGTTATCAACCAATACTCTGGTGGAGTATAATCTGGGTTCGAAGATATGACGGCACGAGAAGGACCAGGAAGTTATGGAGGAGGATTTAAAGGAGCAACAAACTCAGCGTCAGCCCTCTCGTCCTCGGGTACGTTACTGACGGTTTCATCACCTCTCCTTTCCATGTTGGCTCTGATTACATTCCAAATCTCGGAGAAGTTATCGGAGTCGAAAACAGAGCTAGAGGCCAACTTGTTTGAAGAAACTCTCTCCTCGGAGACCTCAGCCTCTAATGAACCAGAAGAAGAGGACGGAAAAGATACAAATACGATCGACAATACATAAATAAAACCACGAAACAACAAAAAAGCAAGGAGAATCCTAGAGAGAGAAAGAAGAGAGAAGAGAGAGCTCTACCTTTGCGCAAATGGAGAAGAAGTGACGAAGTGAAGGAAGGGAAGAGAATTTATAGGAGACGAGGAGGAAACCGAAAGGTCCATTGCAATGATGACCTAGAACAAATCTCGAGGTGCTCAACCCACTCACTAAGAACTCGGCACGTGGGCCCATCAGTCTTCTGCCATGTTTCAANTGTGGTGGCGTGCGGCGGGGGGGGGGGGGGGGGGACAACTGATGAGCCTGGGCTCGGCACAACAGTGCCAGCCCTGTAAAAAACTGATGGGCCTCAAGAAAAGAGAAAAGGCCCACTATGAAAATCATAAGAATTTGACTAAGTATCAGAAACGGCCAGACTCCTCGGCCCGGCACAGAGTCGAGTAATGGCCGACCAGCATTAAATGAAGGGAGTGGCATACAAATCTCTCAGCATTAAATGCAGCACACTTCCTCGACATCAACCACTTGAAGAAGGACACACGTAATAAATGCAATGGTCTCGACACCACTTACAACCGATGCATGTGAAGAGAAGACAAGAAGAAAGCTGGGTATGACACGTGGATTCCACCTCGGCTAGGAATCATAATTATGTCGGATTACTGTAGATTTAAGACCATTATAAATAGAGAGCAAAACTCATTAAGAAAGGATTCAAAAAATTAGAGAGAGAAGCCGATAATAAGATCATTGTAGAGAGATAAACACTTCTATAATCGCGCCTTATCAATAAACATCTTTTCAAAGTCTCGGTAAGATTATCGAGCACCACTTCATCATCCCAAGTTACTTTGTTGTGAGAATTCTGACCTCGACTAATTTAAGTTAGAACCGAGTTCAAACAAGGAACAAAGGAAGAGATTGAATTCAAAAATATTCTAAGTATTAAGTTGATCTCGGGATTTCTAAAAGTCAAAGGACCAGGTCAAGGAAGGGTCCTCGGTTCATCATTTAATATATGGGTTTTGTTTATCGGAAATAATCAAAGTTTATAATCTAGGTTCGTGATTGAATCAACAAAGCTGTAGAAATCTGAGAACAGACGAAAACCCAAACTTTATAGAGACGAGCTGCAACTGAAGCAGCTTTCTTAGCATCATCAAACCCTTTCTTGTAAGCCATTAATGATACTCTAAGAGAAGTAACAAATGAAGGAGACGACTTCCTTCCAAATACAGAAACAAGACGACTCAGTGATGAATCTATGCGTCTAGAAATTGGTGTCACAAATGCAAAAAAGAAGAGTCCCACAAAGAAGAGGATTCGACACCCACAGGGAGTGGAAGAAGAGAGACGGTGTCGAGAGAGACACATTTTAGGACAAAGAGAAGAAGAGGATTGATGAAGAAGAGAGAAATGAATAACATGAAGATGAAAAACTCTAATAGATGAACAAAGAGAACGGAGGAGTGCAGAAGAATCGAGTTTTGATTTGTTTTTTCCCTCATCTTGTTACGTTTCTAGGGTTGAAACGATATAAGTGGGTGGATTTGGTGGATCTAGATCCAATTTTAGTGAGCTTTGATGGATAATCCGAAATTGTGTAGTTAGGTCATGCAATATTTTGATTTTATTAAAGACAAGAAGATAAAAAAATCATTTTTCATTTAAAATTAAATCAAAACAAAATTAATTTTTTAAACCACGTTAAATGAGCACTTTTTTGGAGGTTATATGAGCACTTGTTCCCCAAATTTATTTAACGCCCATCCTCTGGAATCTTCATTTTAGATATACTAGACCAAGATTCGCGCGTTGCTTAAATTGTGTTTCTCCTGTTGAATTGTTTTTTAATTAACTTTTGCATGAAATCTATTATAATTTTGATTTTATAAAATCATATAATTTTCCAAATTAATATAAAACCTTGACTCTAAAATATCATAATCGTAAAGAGTCGAATATCTGTTTTTTTAATAATATAACATAACATTTATTTTATTTCCTAATTCAATTCGTAGACAGTGTAACGATAATCATCTTGATATACACAAGGATAACATAGCTAATTTTTTCCAGTGTATAAGGTTAGCACTTTACTAAGTTACATAATGATATGAGTCATTTCTTTTGTAGTGAAAAGGATAGATTAGTACAAAACACTGGAATATTAATTCTTCCTAGTTGCCTTCTTCATATGCGTTTCCATGAGTAAGGCCACAAAGAGATATTCATTTGAGTTTCACATATGCAGCTCTCTTTCATGGCATCACATGTAGTCTTTAAACTTGCAAGCTTTGTTTTTGTGGATTTAGATATTATAAGGATGTTCGCACACAAATTAATCCCATTCCTTGCATAATCACATATTTTGATTTGAATCAAGCATCAACAGAATCTCACCTCTCATTATCACATACACGTACACCTTGTTTCACTTAAAAAGCAACACATAGTCAAGATTCATCGTACTCTGTTCAAAGAAAATTCGAAAGGACAATGTTTGCACAACCCGCCAGAATGTAACTTTCTGCCAGCAAAACATCAAGTATGTATGGCATTCTGAAAATTGATGAGAAATGGAAGATCATATTAATGCAGTTTCTTTCATAAGATCAAGACAGACTATATGTTTCACGTTTTAACATACCTATCGAGAACTATTTATCCTCAATTGCGTCCCAAATGAATTTGTAACATTCCTATCCCGAGGGAACCGGAATGCTCCAAATGGTACCGCCAAAACAGGAGCAAACATCACCAATCGGTCAATAAATTCGCTTCTAATTTTTACTTGCAAAACCACAAAAAAGGAAAAAGCGAGAAAAGAGAAAGGTGAGTGACTTTTCAAACAAGCCACTCAGTGAGGACGGACCCGATTCCGCCTCATCCGCTATTCGATTAACCCCGCTAGACTAGGCTTAACCCCACCCCAAAGTAAGCAAAAGACACCTAACATGCCCTGCAAGCAACTACCAAACGAAAAACCTTTTGACCAGATTCATACTCTTTAGACAATTCATTTTTAACTTTTAAAAGCGCATTTCTTAGACATCTAGCATACGAGGGCCCTATAGACTTTGGTTGCACACTACCCCCAACGCGCCCCCCTCGCCCAGATCTCACCCCAGGTGAGTCCGCAACTTCGGACGTGACCTAACATCAGCTCTTTTGTTTATATAGCTCATCTGATGTCGAAACGTTCGATGATGTCAGCATCATTACACTCTCTACTCTTCTGACGTCGACACGACCGAGTGTGCCTCATGCGGCGAATCTCACTCGTATTGGGGTATGACTCATGCGGCGCATCTTACCCCGAGGTTTCCCTCCTTGGGATCAGAGTTCCACCCCCTAGCTTCGAGATAGCGGCAACCGACCCGCTTGACAACAGCACAACCTACAGTAGACTCTGCGCCTACGGTAGGGACTAAGCAAACAACTAACAAAATCACCAATTATCCTAGTCCTATCTTTCTTTAGTGTAATTCTCAGACAATACCAATTTATCCCTATTCCTTTTAGGACTTAGGTTAGCACGGACTCTCTATCCTAGGCTTGGCTTAGCGACCCATTTCACAGAATTGCACTTAGGCATATATGTCATTCTGACTTACAATACATAATACATTCAATTATTTGTGCCGAGACTTATAGCTCGATACTGGCTGAATAATTAAACCTAGGCTAAAGAAATTAACCGGATAACGAATGAGAACGAAGGCGGGAGCTCCTCACCTTGCCCACAACGAAGAGACGACTCTAGAACTGTTGACTGACGATCTCCTTATGAACTTTTACCCCATGATGACCCTCCGTCATCTTTCTTCTCCTTTGCTGATCCTTCTTCAAGAAAGGGACCTGGAATAGGAACCCGAATTAGAACTTAAACGGGAACCTACCAAAAATAGAAATTAACTATTTATGGAAACCTGCCATAAATAGAAGTTACTCAAAAAGGAAACCTACCCAAAAAAGAAAGTTACCAAAAAGGAAAACCTGCCCTAAAAGGAAACTTCCTAAAAAGGAAAGTTACCAAATATGGAAACCTGCCATATTTGGAAACTTCTCGGGCCAGGGGAAAAATGATAATTTTACTAACCGAGGGAAACAACGTTCTCAGAAACGTTTCTGGTCATCCTCAACTCTCTGGAATCCATGAACTCGAGCTCTTCCACTGCCTTTTGACGCGGACAGATTCGCTGCACCAATTTCCTGGACGCGGTTCTCCACTTATATGAACCCGAAATCGGTGTTCCTTTTACAGATGGATTCATAAGAGTTCCTATATCGATTCCGTAAAATATCTGACCCGAAATCATCCATTTATTCATTCAAAACCGAATTACAGATCAACATGCAGTTTCTGGAAAATATGGCAGATTCTAAGCCGAACAAAGACGAAGCTATAACTTACAAACTAACCGTTCAATTGAAGATCCGAACGGTCAGATTAAAGCAATGTACGTGATCTGTCCATAATCGCCAAGTATGCTCCGATCGGAATCCAATTGCTAACGAAATCCTTTCTTAAACCCTAACTGGTCGCGATTTCAGACTGCACAGATGACAGTCAGTAAAACAACCATAACTCCTTCAATAATCAACGAAAAAGAATTCTACAAAGTAGGAAATCTCGGTCTAAGAGTCCTTTACGTTGTGTAAAAAATTGGGAACGATCAGAGATGATTTGGTCGGACGAATCTTCATTCTACCACGAGATATCCATCTGTTTTCTGTAGAGACTGCACAAGCTTGATCTCCTTTCTTCGTTTCTCTCTTCTGTCTTGCTCCCATGGCTCGAAAATCTCTGTATCCCTTCTCTCTGATTCTGTCGACGGCTGGAAGTTTTGAGAGAGGAAAAGAAAAACTAATTAGGTTTTTAGGGTTAAATAGAGATGATTATGGCTCAGTTCGGTCTGGTTTGAAGACAAATGGTTACTGAAGAAAAGCCGTGATTAGAAAAACCGGGTATTACAGAATTGTTGTCAAGCAAAAAGTCTTGTTTCATTATGCGAAGAGCGAAAATGATCAAAGAAATACGATGTTGTGGATTGTTGCTTGTTCTCACTAGAATATTATAATCTGGAACAAACCCTTATTTACTTCAAAATTTGAATTAAGTTTCCTGACATTTAAAAAGCTAAGCATCATCACATTATTGTATCTTAACTTTGTTTCAGGTACAAAAGTCAATAACTACAAAAACAATTATAGGTTCAAATCTATCATACAAAAGATGTGCAGGAGGTCTTCTATTAAAATTTTTGGTCGAAGGATTATGAGATGAGTTGCTCAAGATACTTGGAAATGGAAAAGTACCTGGAAGAACCTAGTTTAATCATTTATCGAGACAAAACATGACGTTATTATTATAACAGACTACAACTGATAGCTCAGGTTTTCACCCGAGATACTGCAAGCGCACAGATGTACGTTGTAGTGGTTCGGGATCGAATCCACAGAGACCAAAGGTAGCACGAAGAGTTAAAATCAAACAGCGGGCTAAGGCTAAAAAGATGTCTTGTAGAGATGATGTAAAATCAAAAATAAGAGAGCACAGAAAA
>OVAN01005624.1:0-23114 GCA_900406275.1 Anastatica hierochuntica | reverse complement strand
TATATATATATATATACACACATAGATATATATATTTGTTAACAAAAAAAACGTATATGTCATATACTTTATTTAAACACGCAAGTATGTAATAAACTTTGTATATATAGGTTTAACATTACACGATGTACTAAATTAGTCTTAAGTCGTCTTATTTTTTCGAGTGAGGTTAAATTTGCTATGAGGTCATCTTCTTATGGATTAAACTACAAACAAAAATGTACGAAAGTAGGAGTAATCCATGCCTCCCATATCAAAAATGTCGGCATGGGTGGTACTTCTTATTTTGTACCTACGTATATACGGATACATACATCATTCTTATTTTTAACGCTAAGAACTTTTTATTATTGATTTGGTAACCGTCCTGCAAATTACAAAATGAAAGAGAAGATATAGATAAACCACGAGGATAACAGCGTTCTTACATTTCCTAATCTTGGATGATTTTTTTGAAAAACATTGATGACAGCTCTGTCCAAAGTTAATTTTACTTCACACCGATTGATCTGTTTTTATCCACAATAACGGCTTAAGAAGAACGCAGTTTGAACGTGAAGGAAAACATTCATATGATTTTTTTTAAAACATTTATAGAAGGTTAATTAAGTTTGCGTCAAAACTAAAAATTTCCAATCATCAAGAAATGTTTCTTTTGTTTCATATTTTTATATTTTTAGAAATTTGAATATTGTTAAAGATAAAAAATGTAATTGTTACTCATATAAAAATCACTATTGCCTCGATCCTCTTAGAAATGAGCGACGATCAATAGGTTTTGACAAGAAGAGAGGTTAATTAGTTTTTAAATGGTGATGTCATAACATAATCATGAAACTCATAATGATTAGCTATATTTAGGTACAATGATGTCTATATTTTTCCTTTTTTTTGATTGAAGTGGTCAACTTGAGTCGCTTGATTAATTCCAAGGCCAGCCTTGAGCATAAGCAAGGTAAGCGGTCTATTAGGACCACCAACATTTTGCGAACAATTTTAGGGCCACAAAAAAAAAATTTGTGGTAATAGTTATATATATAGGGCGACCAAAATTCAATTCACTAAAGAGATACTATTTAAAAATGTTTAGCATGTTTTAAAATGTACATGCAATTGATATTTTTGAAATTTCAAATAATATATTTAGAAAACGACCACTGATATATAATTTTCGATTAGGGCCACTATTCTTGTTAGACCGGCCCTGATTAATTCACATTGAAAAGAAAAACAAGAAGGAACCTAAGAGCACCATTAACAAAGAAATCCATTAGGGATTTCTTAATTTTAATTTTTTATTATTATTTTTTTTGCTCGATTTAAAAAAAAATTAGAAAAATCCACCAGTCGCGGACCGCCGCGTGGCAGTGGAGTCCGCGCACAGTGCTAAAAACCCTCAAGAACCGTTTCTTATTTTGGATATAGAAGAAACTGTGTCTTATAATATAGTGGGACCCATCTCTTTTTTTAATAAAAAAATTATAAGAAACGGCTTGGAGAGGCCCTTAAAGATCTCTAAGGGCTTGTGTGTACTTGTATGTTTAACTCTTGTTCCTCGGGACATCGTGTTACTTGTACCGCTTTGCATGTGCCTGCCTTCAACTTCACACGTGCTTTGAGATTTTGGTCTATTTGCCTTCTTGGTAAAACCATATTTATTTGACAATAAAGCTCAACATGTATATAGGAATGATCATCGAAATTCTAACCACTAAACACTACTAAATTAATACTAACTCAACTAATAAAAAATGTCGCATAATATTATTGATCACATAAGTCAAATAGCACTAAAAATTTACATAATAGATTGAAAACATCAATTATTTTAGAACATATTTTCTGTAACTCTTTTTTTTTATCTATCTTCCAAGATCCAAGCTTTGAATACTCAAATCTACTTTCAGCAGAATGCTTTGGTTGAACTACAAGCTGTTTATAAAGCTTTTACGCGTAGAAAGTGATTCTCCGATTTAACCTAGAGCATGTTTCTTAATACAAAAGATCTATTCACTACTCCCTTCTTGTTTTGGGAGTGAACAAAAACCTGAACCTAATAAATCTCTTGTAGACCATATCAAGTACAAAACTCATTACCACTTTAACAAAAATTTCTGAATCACCTCTCTAGTTTCTAGTTTCTTCTCTTATCCAAAAGCATGTGGCCATGCTTGTGTTCCTCAGGGTTTTCATTTGGTAAGTGAACCGCTTCGAACCTTTGGTCCTATCTTTCGCTTTTTGGTGTCTGAACGAGGTCTAAGCTGCAGAAGAAAGAGAACATTCAGGTATCCGCTATGGTCATGTAAGATAAATAAGGCAATGGAAAAGACATCAAACCATGTTGATGTACTTGAGTTGTTTCAGGATCTCATTTGTTTCCAGTTCCTGAGGAAACAAACAGAGGATGTATAGTTTTAACTTGTGATGAATTTGTTTGGAGAGTGTCGAAACCAAATGATATGTTCATGGGGAAAGATGAATCAAGACTACAGGAATTAACACTGCTTAGGCTCTCACAGCTACTAACTTTTTACCGTTAAGAAAAAGAACACAGTTGATAAGAGAGTTTTGTACCTGAGGGACAGCACAATCAGCATGCGATGGATCCCAAAAGACGCAGCAGAAGCATTCCCAGTCTTTGGTCTGTACCTCTGATCGAGGGACCCTGTGTATACCCAATCAAATTAAGCATTTATACCAATGGTTTTAGTTGTAGTTAAGAGACACGCAGAAGATTTGGGTAAGGAGCTTGATGAAAAGGCGATAGATAAAGCAAGATATATGGAAGAAGAGAGCATGAGGCAAGAAACGGAACTAGCTAAATTTTTCACGTTACCTACGCCACTTTCCACATATATCTCCATTTTTATCCTCCTTCTACTTTCTTATCCTCAATCTTCATCAACTTAATCGTCACCCAGTCACTTCCACTTGAACTAAGAGCATAGGCCAGATACTTAGCATCCTCACTCACAGAAAAGGTACTTAACGATACTGTTCCATCATCACTAAGAGTGTTTGGATCGAGCAAGACCTCTGACTCTGCATCGAGATCATCCTGAACACGACATCAATCAAAGTAATGAGAAATCAAATCTAGATCATGCTTATGTACTAATACAAAAAGCCGTATCTCTCAACAAATACCTGCATATAAAGCACACTATGAGCTTGTAGACCGGTGTTATGGAAGTAAAAGTACTTATCCCCTCGCCTAAACAGCGAATCGTAACGCGGATGATCAATGAGTTTCGTTATCTTCTGACGAAGCTTCTCCTTCGTTTCACACTTTGCAAGCACTGAATCTGTAAATTTCACTTGGTTCTGGACAAACTCCTTTCACTTCTTCAGCATCAGGATCCTCTAACCTATCAAAACCACAAATCCACAACGACTAAACTCAACTAGAAATTTCGAAACGATACGAAAATGAATAAACTAAACAAAATCTCAAACAGATCAAAAGCTAAATCTCAAAAGTCAATCTCTCCTATTGCTTCAAAGCTACACGAAGAAAGTCTAAATTCCAACAAGAAAGACATCATCATATACGGATCTGCGATTCAAAAACGAAACGAACGAAAGATATTGTAGCTGAACAAAACGAACTCATACCAACGATACGGATCTGCAATTTGAACACCGTGATAATCCTCGACGACGGAATCATCACGCCGTGCCGGAGGATAATGTAATCGCTCGCCTAACACCGAAGAAGATCCCATGATCGCAGAGCTTGTGAAGGAAGAAGACGACGAAAGATAACGAGATGATGAATTTGATTTCTAACACAAAAACGAAAAAAATAAAATAAAATAAAAAAATCAAACACGTGTCGTACGCGGAACGGACACGTGTCAAGCAAACGGACCCCGTTTGAACGGAAAACGGACTCCGTTATACCATGATAACCGACATAAAACCGGCCTCGATTTGCGTGCAAACCGCGTATAAACCGCGTACAAACCGTGTATTTTAAACCGTATTTTTGTACGGGCTTTTTTTAATGTATGGGCCAAACCAACATTTTGGGCCGGTCAAATTAAGCCCAAAAATCATAGATCCTCGTGAGTTCCTCCTGATTTTGTGTATCAGTTTTTTTCTCTATCTAGGGTTTCAGCGAAAATCTCCTAAACAATGCAATTGAAATTAGTAATGTTTGTTTATGAATTTTTGTAGCAAGAAGTTGCGAATCGAGCTATTCAGATCGATCTCGAGGATCTCCTCAATGTGAGTGATTTTTTCTCTGAGCTTTTCTTTTTTTTGGGATGTTGTAGAGCTAATTGAGCTTACTCTTTGCCATTGTTGTTGCAGGATAAGGATTTTGTCATAGGGTTGAGTGAAAACACTCGCAGATATGTTAACATTTTCTCCACAGAGGCATTTCGAGACGATGATCATGATATATTAATGACACAGAGAGCAGAGGATTCTTGTAAGTTAATACCGAAATTGTTTGGAGGTTATATATGAGTTTATTTAGTCTAATTGCGTGAGAGAATCTTAATTGTAGGAGTTGTTCTGATGAAAGTGAATAGAGTAGGAGTTGTGAATTCATCTTCTTGTTTGTTGTGGTTGCCATTGTCGAATTTGTTGCACGCAACTTCTTTGTGGGGATTTCATAGGAAGAGAGCTAGTTGATATGGATTTAAA
This sequence comes from Anastatica hierochuntica, assembly GCA_900406275.1. Taxonomy (NCBI): domain Eukaryota; kingdom Viridiplantae; phylum Streptophyta; class Magnoliopsida; order Brassicales; family Brassicaceae; genus Anastatica; species Anastatica hierochuntica. The sequence continues at coordinate 18,461 of OVAN01005624.1, read as the reverse complement.
ACTCGGTTTCTTTGTCTTGCAGCCCGAGTCATCTTCATCGAAAGGGAAAGTGTCAAAAGCTTCACAAGAGGAAGCATCAGATCACGGCGTTATTCATCGACATGAAGCACAAGGAGTCTGAGTTAGCAGAGAGACGTTCACGAGGATTGCTAACGAAAGCCGAGACACAAGGTAACTACGGATGGTGATTTGATCTTCTTTCTCTTAATCCGTGAAATCGGCAAACAGATTCCAAGATCCAAGCTTTGAATGTAATACTCTCAGCAGAATGCTTTGGTTGAACCACGAGCTGTTTATAAAGCTTTTACGCGTAGAAAGTGATTCTCCGATTTAACCTAGAGCATGTTTTTTAATACAAAAGATCTGTTCACTGCTCCTTTCTTGTTTTGGGAGTGAACAAAAACCTGAACCTAATCAATCTCTTGTAGACCATATCAAGTACAAAACTCATTACCATTTTAACAAAAATTTCTGAGTCACCTCTCTAGTTTCTAGTTTCTTCTCTTATCCAAAAGCATGTGGCCATGCTTGTGTTCCTCGGGATTTTCATTTGGTATGTGAACTGCTTCGAACCTTCGGTCCTATCTTTCGCTTTTTGGTGTCTGAACGAGGTCTAAGCTGCAGAAGAAAGCGAACATTCAGGTTTGATCAGAATTCTACAAGATATTGAATAGAAACTTGTGATCATGTAAGATAAATAAGGCAATGGGAAGGACATCGAACCATGTTGATGTACTTGAGTTGTTTCAGGATCTCATTTGTTTCCAGGAAACAAACACGAGATGTATAGCTTTATGTAACGATGAGAGAATTAGGGTAAAAGTGTTGAGTTTATTCACATATCAATGACTGTATATATACAAGAATGTAAACCTTATCACCTAAGAATCAGGAACTTGTAGAGCAAGTAACGTAATGTACATAATTATCCTAAACCGTATGATATTATCTCAATACCCCTCCGCAAGTTGGCGGTGAGACATCTTGAATCCCCAACTTGGAGAGAAGATATTGGAAAATCGGAGTCGGTAAAGCTTTAGTAAGTAAGTCTGCGGGCTGCTCTTGAGTATGAATGTGCTCCGTAGTAATTAGTTTATCTTGAACGGCATCGCGTACCGAGTGACAGTCTGCTTCAACATGCTTCGTACGCTCATGGAAAACGGGATTGGCGGCGATGTGAATAGCCGCCTTGCTATCACAAAACATTGTCATGGGTTGTTCGTGAGATACTCCAAAACCATGTAGTAGTTCCTTCAACCATTTAAGCTCTTTGAGAGTAAAAGCCATGGCCCGATATTCAGCTTCAGCGGAAGACATAGAGACGGTCTTTTGCTTTTTCGTTTTCTAAGAGATTGGAGAGTTGCCCAAGAGAACGATGTAAGCACTTAAAGATCTTCGAGTAAGCGGACAAGCGCCCCAATCCGCGTCGCAATAAGCCGTAATATGCAATGTAGAATCAGACCGTAAGAGTATGCCTTGAGAGGGACAACCTTTTAAGTACCGTACGACACGTAAAGCAGCCGTCCAGTGCTCCTCGTTTGGTTCCTTCATGAACTGCGAGAGAACTTGAACTGCGTAGCACAATTCAGGCCGAGTAAAAGTCAAGTAGATTAGTCGCCCAACCAAGCGTCTGTACGAGTCCGGATTCGCGATTGGATCACCTGTAACTGACGAGAGCTTGTGATTCAACTCGATTGGCGTAGAAACTGGTTTGGAAGCAAGAAGCCCGGTCTCTGCGATGATATCTAACGCATACTTTCGTTGCGTCAAGAAAAATCCTTCCTTGTTTCGAGCCACTTCAATGCCAAGAAAGTACTTTAATTTGCCCAAATCTTTCATGTGAAAGCAAGTACTCAAATAGTTTTTGAATCTTTGTAGCATCGAGAGGTCACTGCAAGCAATAACAAAATCATCGACGTATACCAGGATATGCAAGTAGACACCATCACGAGCAAAAGAGAAATGAGAGTAATCTTTCTTTCCTTGAATGAAACCGTAGGAAAGTAGAGCAGAACGTAGTTTTGAGAACCAACACCGAGGAGCTTGCTTTAGACCATAAATTGACTTCTTTAACAAGCAAACTTTCGTAGGATCCGAGCCTTCAAACCCCGGTGGTAGCTTCATGTATACTTCTTCTTCTAAATCGCCATGTAGAAAAGCGTTGTGAACGTCCATTTGATGGACCTCCCATTGCTTAACAGCAGCAACATCAAGTAAAATGCGGACCGTAGATGGCTTAACAACCGGAGCAAATGTATCTGTGTAATCGAGACCTTCTTTTTGTCGATTACCCATAGCTACTAGGCGAGATTTGTGTCGTGCTATGCGACCATCAGAGTGATACTTGATGCGATATACCCATTTAGAGCCAATGACTTTCTTCCCGGGAGGTAGATCGGTAATGATCCAAGTCTTATTTAATTCATGTGCAGATACTTCGTCTTGCATGGAACCTCGCCAGACCTTGTCTTTTACGGCTTCAGTGTAAGATGTTGGTTCTGCATTTGACGTTAGCGCAGCAAGGAATGCTCTATGGGAAGGAGAAAAATTGGCATCCGAAATGTAATCAGATAAGGGATACAGTGGTGTACCTGGATCCGAATTAGGAGAACCTTGTTTAGGAACAGTAGAAGATGACGTGAGAGGGGTATTACTCGAGAGTGTTGCAGAGTTAGTGACGTAGTTCTTGAGTAACACGGACGGTTTTCGAGCTCTATGCCCTCTGCCTAAGAGCTCAGGAAGTCCCGGAGAAGAAGGGTCTGGTGACGGTTCGTCGGCTTCCGGAGATGAAGAAGACAGAGAAGAATTGTCTTTGGTTTGCGGTAATGGCGGATCGGAAGCAGAGGATGAAATCACATTAGGGAGAGAAGGCTTAGATGATGAAGGTGAATACACTTGTTGATCTTCTATGGTGGAGAGAGAGATCGTGACTTGGTCTGATGAAGGCGAAGTCTCAACAGGTGATGATTGTGATGATGACGTAGGAGGCACGAAAGTGCTTGTATCAATGGCTGGAGTTATAACGGGTGATGAAATAGGAAGTGGTGGAGTTGAGTGAGGAAGAAGCCAATCATCTATCGCCACATCGTTTTGTAAAAGTGGAGGTGAAACGTACTCTGTATTTTCAATTCCAGGGAACCGATCTTCGAAAAACACAACATCCCTACTTGAGAAGAATACGTTGCTTTCTAAGTCATATAGTTTCCAAGCCTTCTTACCATATGGGTAGCCAACAAAGATGCATTTTCTACTCCGATCACCAAACTTGTCTTTGTCTCGAGCTCGGTGATGAGAATAACACAAACAACCAAATACGCGTAGTGAATCATAAGAAGGTGGAGTACCGTGTAATAGCTCGTATGGTGTCTTGCCGTCGAGAACGGTTGTCGGTGTTTTGTTAATGATGTGTGCCGCGGTTAGTATGCTTTCTCCCCAAAAGGTAACCGGTAAGCGAGCTTGAAACAGACATGCCCGAGCCACGTTAAGAATGTGTCTGTGTTTTCTTTCAACACGACCGTTTTGTTGTGGTGTATCAATACATGATGTCTGATGATTTATCCCATTCTCTCGAAAGTATGACGATAAAGTCATGAATTCTGTCCCGTTATCTGAGCGAATCGCCTTGACTGATGTGCCGAATTGTTTTTCACTCATGGCACAAAAGTTCTTTAACAAACCCGAGACTTCGGATTTTTCTAGCATTAGATAGACCCATACGGAGCGCGAGAAGTCATCTACTACGGTGAGAAAGTAAGCTGCTCCACATGAGGACAATGTTCTGTAGGGTCCCCAGACATCGCAGTGAATTAAATCAAACGGCATAGATGCTTTATTAATACTTTCATGAAAAACACCTCTTGTTTGCTTAGAACGAAAACAAATTTCACAAGGACTAACTTGTCCAGGATCATTATTAAAGCTAGAAGACACCGGTAAAGAAGCTAAAACTTTGTAGGAGGGATGTCCAAGTCGTCTATGCCAAAGAACCGCGTCAGAATCTTTGTCCTTAGCTGTCCTATTAGCTCTAGCAACTGAGACTCCCGAGAAATAGTAGACCCCCTCACGTTCTTCACCTGCTCCAATCAGGGTCCTCGTAAAACGGTCCTGCACAACACATAAAGTATCAGTAAAGATAGCAATGCAACCCGTCTGTCTAAGTAACTTGGAGACTGATATCAAAGTGCAATTGAAGTTGGGAATATAAAGCACATCGCAAAGATAATAATCTTTGCTTAAAGGCAAAGTGCCGATTTTTGTAGCCTTAGAAATACGCCCATCTGCTAAGGTGACTCCTGAGGGAAGTATGTCTCTCGTGTTCTCTAAGAGTGACAAATCCCCAGTCATATGATGTGAAGCCCCTGTATCAATAATAACATCAGTAAGTTTGGTTTTACCAGACAATCGTTCGGTGGATAGTTGAGTTTGCTGATTTTGAAGAAGATTGATTAGTTGGGCCACTTGATCAGCCGTAGGTCCACAAGATGTGTTTCCGACGACAGTGTTTGCATTAGCACGAGATGCATTGGCTCTGCCTCTACCACGAGAGCCTTGATTTCCAGTGCGGCCGCCACGACCACGATTACCAGAACCGGAAGCAAGTTTCTGTTGTTGTTGCTCGTGCCACCAGTCCGGGTAACCATGTAGAAGAAAGCATTCGGAGATGTCGTGTCCTTTACGGTTACAATGAGTACAAAACCGATTAGGATCACGACTTTTAAAATTCGCAGCTGCCACAATAGCTTGAGAAGATGTGTTTCCTTGTTCGGAATGAACCGAGAAACCAACAGCTTCTTGCTTAATCTCTTTAGAGCGCATGGTGAGTAAGTGTTGCTCCTCGCGAATGACTCTTGAGTAGACAGTGTTGAGGTCCGGTAGTGGTTCCTCATCGATTATTTGAGATCGAATAGAACTAAAGCGAGATTCATCAAGTCCAAATAAGAACTTGTGAACCCGACTGTCTTCACGTTCTTTTTCAAGCTCAACAAAGGCAGAACATACACAGGTTTGTGGAGGTTTGAGTGTTTGATATTCTTCCCAAAACTTTGACAAACGCCCAAAATACTCCAACACCGACTGTCCATTCTGTTTACAGTTTATGATTTCTTCTTCAAGCGAGTGTTTCCTTACACCGTTCTTAACAGAGAAGCGCCGTCGAAGAGAGTCCCACAGCTTATAGGCATCAGGTACATGAGAAACGGTAGATCGAACTTTAGGATCGATAGATGTGCGGATCCATCCAACTATCATTGAGTTCGTCGCAGTCCAAAGAGAAAGCTCTGGATTTGCAGTAGGTTTAGTGATGGATCCATCGAGGAATCCAATCTTTTGCTTGGCTTGCAGGGAGTTCCACAACTCAACTGCCCACTCTGAATAATTGTCTCCACGTAGAAGCACAGGAGTTGTTAAGGCTCCTGGATTGTCAGATGGATGTAGAGTGTAAGGAGACTCATTGTGAGGCAGAAAGAATAACGTGGATTGACTCTCTGGTGGAGCAATTCCTGTTCCAGAGATACCAGAAGGAGTTGTGGGAGATGTAGCCATAGATTAAATAGGTAGAATAGGTTAAAATAGGAAGTTAATATTGAGATAATAGATTAAACACAATGATTTGTGTTAATCAAAGAAGAAGAAAAAGTGCAGAGAACAAGAAGTTTGCTTTGCTTTAGTAGAAGAAATTAGAAAAATTGAAAGATCGATTGTTTTATCCCTAGCTCCGATACCATGTAACGATGAGAGAATTAGGGTAAAAGTGTTCAGTTTATTCACATATCAATGACTGTATATATACAAGAATGTAAACCTTATCACCTAAGAATCAGGAACTTGTAGAGCAAGTAACGTAATGTACATAATTATCCTAAACCGTATGATATTATCTCAATACATTACGACATAAATTAATATTTTTCTCTAAGGGAACTCTTGTACCATGAAAGTGGATTTGAAAGTTAAAGATTTCAGAACTAATGGAAGTCTGAGGCTCCGGTTTTAGACGCAACACAAGCCTCTGTACGACCAGATTGTTTGTCAATTCATGAAACCGTCTAACTTTGTTTTTGTCATCATTATGAAACTGTCCAACTTTTTTCTTTTTGTTCATCATGAAACTATCCAACTAATCACAACTTTTTAAAATGATAAGTTCTTTTATCCAACAATCACAATAAATGGCTATCAACATTAGTTTATTTAGAAATTCTACAAGGTTTAGGCTTCTTGAACAGTTGTTAAAAGGACTCGAGTTTCTTCTCCTGGTGAATAATCCCGCTAATTGATTTATCAATAGAAGAATTATCTTATACACGTTCGCATGTGACTTTCATCTGCTCTCTGGAACTAGTTGCCCACATGGTAATGTTGTGGTTATTATAAACAATACGCTCACTAGATGTAAATTTTGTTGGACATTGTACCATATTGAGAAAGGGGTCACGACTTACAAATGTACAAGTCAAGCAAAGCTAAGGGTCTAAGTCATAATATTTTCTATGTGCGAACGTGTGTGAATGTGAACAGGACTTCTGTATAAAAAATTGAGGTAATGTTTTTTAATAACTTAATAGGTGGTTGTCTTTAATAATTTAATAGTAGTTGTCTTCGAATTTATGGATGTAAATATTATATGAAAAATTTAACTGTAATATTATAAATTTTTATGTTTGTTTATCAAAAAATATATATTAACTAGTTAGTTTATCCGCATACGATGTGGACAAATAAATTTATAAGTATTTTTAAAATTTACTAATTTGATAATATAATAATTTATTAGATTACATATTTAATAGACATGAAAAATATACATTTTATATGATATTTAAAAATTTTTGACTTTCAAAATTTTGAACCATATTATTTTTTTATTTAGTCAATACATTTTGTTATATGCGTTTTATAATATGGTATTGCATGCATGTCATGCATAAAGTTGAAAGAGTTTGTTAATTTTTATATTCAATCTTGCTAAAAACTATTATCTTAAATCTTAAATTACTCTATTTAATATTTGTTGCATAAGATTAAAATATTATGCCTATTTTGACATTCTAAAAATTATAATATTAAATTCTAAATTACTTCGAAATTGCAGACGATTAAAAGTTAAGATTATATTATAAGATTAAATTACTTCGAAATTATATTATAAGCTAAAATATTATGTCCAAACAATTACCGGTTAAGCGTTCTCTGGACATGTCGGTCGTGGACAGTTTTGAGCAAGTTTTTAGAAGAAGAGATGGAGGATACAAGATAATACAAATAAGAAGGTTTAGTCCAGTGAAAAAACATATGAAGAAAAGGTGATGAGTAGGGAGGATAATAGTGGAACAATAGGTCTTATCGATTTAATGGGTATAAGGGAGCGAATGCTCGACCTAATGACAAGGAGATTCATCCAAAGAAAGTAGGAATGAGTTATATGCTGAGGAATCACACATCTAATTGGTTGAAGCCACTATACTTCTCGGGGTGCAAGTTCTTCATCAAGCATGCAACTTTGATGAGCGGCCTTGTCCTAAAAGGAAGTTGGCCAGAATGATGCTGGACAAATGAATCAACCAGGAAGCATATCTCCAAAGATTAGTTCTTCAAGTCGGAAATTAAAAACCATGATGGATGAAAACATGGAAAGTGATTTTCTATTGGCTCTATAAAGGGGACTAATGGAGTTTACAGAAGTGATGGCTCTGGAAAGTCAAGCCGAGATTGTCATGAACTCATAAATAACAGAGAGGAGGGACAATACTAATGTGATCGGTTCAAATTTGGCCGATAGGAGTGGGTGGAAGAGAAGGATAATTTTCAAAAAAAAATGGTGAAGATGGCGATGGTCAAACTAAGGATACAAATGTTACAACGACTACACATGAGGAATGAGGAAGGCATTCCTAAAACCATATCTGATTATGTACTTAATTTTCCTCATAACCTTAAAAAATGGTTATGGGTATGGAGGAAATAAGGTTGGATAATAAAAATAGGAATTTGGATAAACTAAGACTATCTACATTAGTGGTGTTGAATAAAAAAATTTCAACTGTTAAAAAAAAGAAAGGCAAAACAATGAGCATGTTGAATGCCATGTGGATTCATCTAGTTGAATTTATTCAACTAGTTGAGTAAGCAAACAGTGGGACCATTTTGTATGATGTGTTATGTTTTAATTGGTTGTGAAGATACTGTATTTTTTTTCTTATCTCAATTATTCAACAATAACTATATACAACAAAACTAACTTATTATTTTAGTTTTTTAATATCAAAATTCATAATTTCTTTTACTCTATAAATAGAAACTTGGTTTACTTGATTTGGATAAAAAAAAACAAATCTCTATTTTTACTATAATTTTCTATCTCCTACCTTTAAACTTTTGTGTATGTAGTCATGATTTTAATTAAATTAATTGTAAATTTTTATTAATAGAAAAAATGATGGAATAGGGTATTGAATTTTGTTAAACAAAACTATTGTAGAGTATAAAAATTTAGTGGGTGTTGAATTATTAGGTGGAAGAGGGAGAAGATGATGTGGAGTGTTAAAAAGTAGAAAATGGGTGTTGAATTTTGTAACCAATGTACATAGTCTAAGTAAAAGTCCGACAAAACTTAAAGGGATAAATTTTAGGAAGATGAATATGATGTTTTTGGTTTCTCTCTGAAAACGGGCGTGCAATAATGGTTTTGGTTTAGAGGCAGAGACGATTCTAATTCATCATTTTCTCAAGATGCAAGGGTAAAAAAGAAAGGCAATTATGCAATAGGAGGAACAAAGGTCAATGTGCCATCTAAGAGTTTAAAGAAAGGGATAGTGGATCCCTGAAATACCGGCTCGACCATGAGGATTATGAATTGGAACTGTCAAGGTCTAGGGAGTGATTTGACAGTCGATACATTGAGAGATTTAAGGAAAATTTTCAAACTTGATATTTTATTTTTGTTGGAGAAGAAGCAATCATATATTTATTTAAAAAATTTCGATGACATTATGATTTTAATAAATTGTAGACGTTGAAACTACAAGGTTCAAGTGGTGGTTTGATAATTTTATTTAATGATGAAATAAAACTCGATTTTTTCTATACTAGCAGTCGCATTATTGGTGTTAATGCTACTATCTTCAAAGTTAAAGTTTCAATCTCGTTTGTATATGGAGATCGTGTGGTAGCAAACTGATATAAAGTTGGGGACAAACTAATGGAAATAGAGACACAAAGATTGAACTGTGGGCTGATGGTAAGGGATTTAAATGAATTCACAGGGAATCATGAAAAAAAAGAGGAAAAATAAGGTCAGCAACATCCTTTATATTATTTAATTAGATGTTAAAAAATTGTGAGATGACATAATTGTCATGTTCGGGGAATCAACTCTCGTAGAAAGGAACACAAAACAAACAAGCGATTCGCTCTAAGTTAGATAGTGCAGTAGGAAATGAGGGTTGGCATAATGTGTTCATTTTTCGAAGGTGGAATATTAGGTGAGAATAGGATTTGACCATCCTCCGATTTTATTGACATTTAATTACATTCCAGAAAATTATAAAAGACAATTCAGATTTGACAAAAGCTTGATTGGAAAGGAAGGCCTATTAGAAGTTATTGAAAATGGATGGAAACGAATGAGAAAATTTAGTTAGTCTGGGTTGTGGACAAGATTCACAACTGTAGAAATTCCATTTCTTGGTGGAGGAGAAACAATATTCAACCAGGAAAGGAAAAAGAGGAGGAAATCTACAGGAAACAAAAAAGGCAAAAACTTATGGTTAAAATAGGAAGATAGGAACACAAAAAATTTCATGCCTCGACAAAGCAAAAATGGAAAGAAATTGGATTGCATGTATGTTCAATTCTCAAGGGCACTGGCATGAATCACCGGAAGTAATGAAAAAATAGCGGTGGAATATTTTAACGATCTGTTCAAGCCTACTACAACAGAAGAGTTCTTGCAGGTTCTACATAATGTCCTACATATTATAACATATAGTATGAACCGGACATTAACTAGGAATATTAAGAAAACAGAAGTTAGTAATGTGTTATTTGCAATGCATCTAGAGAAGGCACCAGTGCCTAATGGAATTACAACTCTATTTTTTTCAAAGATATTATAAGATCTTAGAAGGAGACTTGGTCAGTTTGATTTGAATTTATTTAGGTCAAGTGGGTTTGATGAGCATCTCAATGAGACAAACATTTGTCTAATTCCAAAGAATGACTAACTTAAGCGAATGACAAAGCTTAGTTCAATAAGTTTTTGCAATATGGTTTACAAAATTATTTTTAAAGTCTTGTACTTGAGGTTCAAACATCTACTCCCACGAGTGATATTGAAAACACAAACGATCTTTCTTTCAGGGAGGTTGATAACAAATAACATTCTAATAGCCCATGAAATATTTCATGACCTACCTACAAATCAGACATGTAATTATGAATTTATGGTAGTAAAGACGAATATGAGCAAAGCTTATGACTGCATAGAGTGGTCATTCTTGGAAGCGGTTCTCAGTGGATTAGGTTTGGATAATCTATGGGTTTTTTGGTTAATGTGGTGTGTGCTATCGGCGTCATACAAGGTTCTATTTAACGGCCAATCGATAGGGAACATTGTCCCTCATAGAGGTTTGCGACAAGAAGACCTTTTATCACTATATCTATTTATTATATGTAAAAAAGTTCTAATAGCCAACATAAGATGGAAGGAGATGGATAAAGCTTTAACATGAGTTAAAATAGCTCGTCATAGCCAAAAATTCGCATTTACTATATGCGGATGATAGCCCGTTTTTCTGTAAGGAAGAGTTGTCACAATACCAAGTAATTTTGGATGTCTTACGGGACAAGGGGGTGCTTTAGGACAACTTATTAATGTTGATAAATATTCGGTCATGTATGGGAAGAACGTCCCAGACCATACGAGAGATATGATGAAAAACTTTCTATGTATCTCGAAGGAAGGTGGCAGGGGATCCTATCTAGGGATTCTCGAGAGTCTTAGAGGACCTAAAGGTCAAATTTTCAACTTCATTTGGGAGCTCGAGTAAATGGTTGGTCATCAAAGTTTCTACCAGAAGGGGATACATAGGTTCTGGTTAAGTCAGTTGCATTGGCATTCCCCAATTACGTTATGTCATGCTTCAAGCTTCCCAAGTGTTAAATACTAAGTTAACCAGAGTGATTTCCCGATTATGGTAGAATTCCAATGAATGTAATCACGGTCTCCATTAGATTGCATGGGACATGTTATGTATTCCAAACGATGAATGAGGTTTACGTTTTAAATCTCTTTAGGACTTTAATTCGGCCTTATTGGCCAAGCAATTATGGATACTAGTTCAGTTTTTTGGTTCCATAGGTAGCTCGGGTTTTAATAGGCAGGTATTATCGGAAGGTGCATCCTTAAACCGCTAAAAAACAATATTCAACTTCTTTTGGATTGCAGAGCATTAGTTCCACACACAGACTACTAAGACAAGGGGTTAGGGTAAGAATACAGTATGGTATTCATACATTAGTATGGAATTACCTATGGATACCAAATTAAATGTCCAAGCCGGCATGAGGTCGGGGTAGCGGTTGGCGACCTAGACTGGAGGTTCAACACTTGATAAATCCCTTGACGAGAGACTGGCACATGCCAATCTTACATGAATTTATGAACCATGAGGATATAGAGTTGATTTCTGGTATCCAACCATGTTGGACAAACACATATGATAGCTTGATATGACATTTTACGAAGTCGATTCAATACATGGTCAAATCGGTATAATCTTTTTTCACTATGTGAAGGTAAAACAAATTAATAATTTTGGTCGGGGCTAAGTCTGGAGACGCTCAAAGCTCATGTTTAGAAATTAAATGCCCGAAGAAAATTCAACACTTTATCTGGCAAGTAATCACAAGAACTCTGGCAGTAACCACAAAGCTTGTCAACAGAGAATATGATGTGATATGGTGTGTAAAAGGTGTGACATACATGAGGAGACAGTTAAGCATGCATTTTCAAATATCCATCGATGATACCATTATGACTTTACTGCACAGACTCGTCAAGGCCAGAAACTTTCCTAAAAACGTCAATCTACACTAATATGACTACCCTTTTTGGAGGAATCCCCTACAAAATCCTAGATAGGGTCCGAAATGATATTTTCTCTTGGATCTTATGGTTTATCTAGAAATCGAGGAATAAAAATGTGTTCTAAGTGGTATAGTTCGAAAGCGAAGAAATAATAACAAATGCAGAAGTTAAATTTGTAGCCTGGAAAGAGGCACGAGTACTCCAGTCTTCATTGCCGGTTTGTTTATCGAATAGGAATGGGGAATCAAACATCAAATTTTGTCAATTGGATAAATATTGGAAAAGGCAAGACCTTACTTCTTGACTTGGATGGAGATGACAATTTAGTGCTACGTGGAGCCAAATATCAACGATGGAGCCTATCACCATTACATTCAGAGATGGAAGCTTTGTTGCAGACGATGTCCGAATTCCATGATAGAAAAATAAATTGCCAAGATTTCGAGACGGATTGCACAAAGTTTACAACTATCCCTTAAAAGCCAGAATTTTAGCTCGCATTCTACATTGTCCTTCAAGAATTATGAAGGTTAAGGGATTTTTTCCGAACTTCTCCTTATCTACTATCTCGCACATGAAAAAACTGTAAGTAGATGATGTTGCTCGAGACGCTTGTGTTTTTAGTCATGATTTTACAATTGTAGACATTCTTCCTCCAAATTGGATCACCAATTACGGAATAATGTTCTGAGTAATGTCAGGTTGACAAAGAAAAATTACTTCGAAATTTTTTTATATTTGTTTTAAATAATTCATTAAGGATATCATAGTAATCAACCAGCAAAACTTTGAATCTGATGCAAATTGACTTCGTACCTAAGATAGAAGATGTGAGGTTTACTTATATACTTTAAAAAAAATTAGGTTTGGAAATGAAAAATTATAAAAATATAAAAAATTATGTTATGAAATTTTAATAATATACATGATATAGAAAATGTCATCCAAAAAGTGTAGTTTATTCACAATATAACTAACTCATATTACATCTCTATATCACTCTTTTTCATACGCAGTCGCAAATAATCTTCCACACTTTGTCACATATAAACTTCAGCACCTTGTGCAGGAGCCCTATAATAACAATGATGGTAGTAGCAACGCATTTGGTTTATTTTTGCATTCTTCTTCGATTTCATTTTGATTGCACCAGTGAGCTAGTTCCTTTGACATGGTTCTTAACTTCTTTTAGAATTAATGATCAAATGGCCATCAAAGCTTGAATTATTTTTTGAGTTCATATGATTTTGACAAATGACTTCTTCTTTTTTCAACCAATCCTCTCTTATAAATTTATTTCTTTCCATCATAAATATTATTGTTCTGAGAAGAGGAAGAAAAGAGCACATAAAGTTAGAGAACTGAAATTCTTAAATAAAATTAAGATATAGAGATTACTTGTTTATGAGAATGTTATATTTTTCTTTATTGTTTCCAACATAACATGAAAGAAAGTTTGTAATCCCTTGTTTGATTATTCTTCCAGTAGAAAATGTTCTTTCCCTCGATTCGCCATGTACTTTTGGAGCTTGATGCAATATCTTCGATTCGTTAGGTTGTTGACGTCCATGTTCTGCTACTGTAAACCACTTCAACCACCATCATCTGCTCAGAAGTTGGATTCCACCGTAACTGNATATATATATATATATATATATATATATATATATGTGTGTGTGTGTGTGTGTGTGTGTGTGCGCGCGTGCCACTTACAGGAAAAAGCAAGTAATATATTTTCACAGGAAAAATCACCTAAGACAGAGCATCATCTTTTTTATATGCAAAACATTATATGTATCGGTCTGGACATATGAAAGATTAAAAGTTGCAAAAGGAGCATAAGAAAAGGGGAGAAGCATATCGTATTTTCAGCAGCTTAGCTTCAATTTGGGTAAGGCCAATAAAACTAATAGTGAAAGAGTTTTTGTTCCCACAACCTTGCTACACTCCACGAATCTAGGTTTACAGAACATGACTCTTTCATTTGGACTTATGTCTCAGATTATAGAAAACCAGTGAAAAAGATAGAACCACAATGTGTAAATATTTTCATGCATTTTTAGGATCATTTAGCATGTATTTTCATAGCTTTTAAGATGTATATAATGCATTTTGTCCTTAGCATTCATGTAGTTTAGGAATTGACTAGATTTAGGATTTGTTGTATTTGTATACTTTTCTTTGCATATTTAGGTGCTACGTTTGGAGAGGCTCAATGGAAGGCTTTGAGGATGAATTCCAGATGGATTTATGGATAAGAATAAAGTGAAACAAAGGCTAGAAGTATTTGGAGAATATGGAAGTAAAGGAACAAAGAAAGGAGCAAGAGGGAAGCAAGGAAGCTGCAATGCAGCCCACCATCGACCTGCAAGACCGTTGGGTCGCAACATTGGGTCGATGGTGGGAAACAAGGCCAAAGAATCTGGCCGTTCAAGCCACCATCGACCCTAGCAACCGATGGTGAGCAACATTGGACCAACAATCACTGCATCCGAGCAATTTTGCCTTTAGGACAACATTTTCACCTTCCCACTTGTATAAATAGCCTCCAAAACCAACCAAGAACATAACTTTTATAATTTTTTTCAACTTTAAAACCCTTAAACTTTTGATTATCTCTTTTTAAATTTCAAATCAAGATCAAAACTTTGTAATACTTTTGATTATTTCTATTTAACTTTGTATCATTCCTTTCTTGAATCTCTTTTATTTCTTTCTTTGTTACTAAGATTATGGGAGCTCAAAGACCCAAATTTTGTCTTGGGTTTCTATGGATCTTAGTGAGTAGATCTCTTTTGGATCTTTAGATGTACTAGGCTAGGGTTATATCTAGAATTGTAATGGATATTAGGCTAGATTTTGTAATAGATTCCTACTAGGTTTTGCTTGGATCATTGTAAAGATATATGCTTGTATCGAAGTGCGTAGAAAATATTCGAGGTAATGCTTGGGAGGAAAAACTTATGTTTTTCGTCTTGGCTTGCAAGAGTAGAGTATCGTAGGTGTTAAATGACTAGAAGGACTAGTAGATCACTATCGCACTACAAGAAAATAGGCCAAGAATGAGGACAATCATTGTTTTTAATTCGTTGTTAAATTTCATTAACGACGAATTAACGAAAAAATTGAAATCATTGTAAATTCGTCGTAAACTAAGAGACGTCACAAAATTCGTCGTAAATTCGTCCCAACATAACTCGATGTTAACTCGACGTTATTTAACAACGTTCTAACGACAGAAGATATAGGACTGTAAATCATTGTTAAGTTGAAGCAAATTACGGTTGATTAACAATGATTTAAAGACGAAGTTTGGATCGAAAAAGGGTCCAGTATACGACTATTTATATTTAGAAATCATCATTAAAACGTGATAAATTTAAGTCGAATATATGGGGAAAAATTTACGAAACGTTGTTACGTCGTCATAAAGTTATGTTGAAGTTACAACATATGTTTTTGACATATCCAATAAATTCATCTTAAACACAGACGATTTAACGACGAAAAGTATTTTTTAATTTCAATTAATAATCGCATATTCTTCAGGGTGTCTAGTAAGTTCATCGGAAAGAACGTCGAATTAAGAACGAAATCTAAAATTTATATTAAAAAATAATATAATTAATTTATAAAAATAGTATAATATAAAATACTATTAATATTTAAGATAATCAAATTTTTCATGTTATTATTGTTTAAATCTAAATCTAAATCAACAAAAAATCATCAGCTACTGCCTGGTATTCTGTCATCGACTCCTCCGGCTCGTTTGTCGTGTTTTTCCGCAAGACCGCGTATATGATTATGGTGCAAATTTTGGAGGAGCTTCCATTCCCCGCATAGCATGTTTAAGATTTGGGTGGTCGATGGCGATGATTTTGAAAAGCTTGTCGTAGCATGAGAACTGCGCATCGTAACCCACTTGTTTCGCCAGAAGCTCCACAATCTCTGTATTAGCGGTGTTCAGCTCATTATACAAAGCCGCATGGAGCGGGTTGCTGCTGAAACTCGTGGAACGGCAGAGCAGTCATGAATTGATCCAATTCCCAAAGTTCTCCCTTTTCTTTGGGAGTAACCTGTAGAATAATAATTAATACAAGATAAATGAAATAAAAATATAAAATAATCACAATTACATTTTTTTAAAAAAAGTTTACCTGCTCGAAGATCTGATCGAGCTCAGCAATATATAGTTCGGTTGAGTGAATTGTCCCTTCGGCTGACGATTGAGATCACTGAGTTTGGATTTCGACTGTCCTCGCTTGGAATTCGTTGTGAATCCTCTTTGAACGAGCATCAAAGAACTGACCGTTCTTTTTCTTGTGTGTTATCTCAAACACTTTTCTCATTGGAAGCATCACCCCGATGTCCTTGACCCATATACAAAAATAAACATATTATATTAATTTGTAAATATTATATATGTATGTATATAAAAAATGTTAAAAATAAATTTCAAAAAAATGATTGCTTACTATTAGTAGTTGTCCCTCGACAAAAGATACTTGTCCTAACTTATGCGTTGTCGCCTTCTCGTCGTCAGGACCAATTTCGTTCCACGACACGGAGCACTTAGTGGCAATTGATGATGCATGTGCATCCACCCAGTATACCTTCAAACCTCGCAAAACAGCATTGGAGAGGAATGTCGGCTTCCTATCCTCTCCTTCTGCCGCCCACTTCTCCTTTCAGTCAGAGATGGTGTTCGCGAGCTGCTTGATTCCTCGCTTGTTGAACTCTCTATTCACCCTCTCGTTGATCAAAGTGTCGCAGTGCCACATTTTCTGAAAGAAAATGTAAAAGTGTAAATAAGGATTAATGTAAATAAAAATCATAATTCGAAAAAATAAAATAAAAATTAAAAAAATTTAATTTACAGCGAAGCACTTGTATATCTAGGACCAGTTGGCATGGAGTTCCGTGAAGTAACCCTTGATGGTGTCTGAGACACTCCGGCTAACGCAATTGTCGATCCCAAACCTATTTCACAAAAATTAAGTTCATAAATTTATATGTATATTATTTATATTTATATAATATTTAAAATTAAAACATAAAAATGAAAAAATTACCAAAAAGTATTTTGCGTCTTGTTAAGGTCGATGCACTTAAGCGAATCATGTATGGGTTGAACCAAATGTCTTCAACCCGGAGTAATACGTATGGACCATGGGTCGGGACATCAAAATCTGGGTGAACATGACCTGCTGGAGTTGCTACTAGAGCACATGTTGGAGGGTGTGTTGCAATTGTCGGTGGTTGTGGTTGTGTAGGTGCGAAGTCTGCAGAATGACTCTCTAGAACTCCCGAAGATGTACTAGCACTAGCAGTCCCGGTGGATGTCCGACCACCGGTATTGCCGTGACCCAATTCTTCCATGAATTGGATGTAATGTGGTCTCAATCTCTTAGACATATCTGATATTAGTTAAATTAGTAAATTAATTTATGAACAAATCAAATAAACATATATATAGCATATATACACAAAAATTCAATAACTTATTTTAAAACTAAATTTATAACCTAAACCAAATTTTAAAAATATCTTTAACCTAATTCATTTACAGAAAACAAATTCCATTTCCTAAAGCTAGTTCATTACCTAAACCTTAATCAACACCTGAAACTAATATCATGCATTATGTAAATTAGAAACTACTTAAGGAAACATATTTACCTTGGGATATCCGGTAGAGAGAGTTTTTGAGAGAGAGAGTGTTTGATTTTGTAGACAGGGGTTTTGGTAGTGAATGACGAGGGAGAAGGGCATATATGATTTTGTGTTCGTCGTAAATTTATCGTAACTTAACGACAAATTTATGACAATGAGAAAAATTCGATATAAATGCATCGTCCAGAAATTGCGGAAATTGAAAATTTCTGGATGATACGACGAACTCGTCATAAATAATTCTTTAAGTTACGACGAAACTGAGATGAAATGTACTTATTTACTATTCGTACAACCCCAGTATGATGTTGGCATATGAAGGTTTAAGGTTTGAAGCATTACGACTAATTGACGACAAAAAATGTGAACTTTGTCGTAAATTCATTTTTTACTATGACTAACTTACGACGAATTCTTGAAAAATCCATCAAAAACCAAAATTTCAATTGCAAGATACATCTTATATTTCTTTTACTTCATATTAGTAGACATTATCATCGCGAATCAAAAGTCGTAGATTACAAAATTTGCCACAAACGTATTCCATAGTTCAAATATATATTATTGAAACTAATATTATACTTTAGTAACTTTGTAAATCGAATCAACATAAACTTCAAATTTGATTTGTTGTTGATTCAATGTTGTTTATATATATATATATATATATATATATATATATATATATAGATATATATTA
>OVAN01005623.1:0-13575 GCA_900406275.1 Anastatica hierochuntica | reverse complement strand
ACAATTCCTCCTGCCTTGGCTTCTACTCCTCCAGCTACCTCTGAGCCAACTGTCGGGAAGTCTGCCTCTCCTGATCCTCCAACTGTCTAGCCTCCAGACCCGGAATTAAGAAATAGGTTGCTCTCCCCTTGTGGGATTTTTTTTTGTTGGTGGTGTGCCCCTGCGTGGGCATACTCTTGCCCCTTGTGGGCTTTGTAATGACTTTATGGCCTTAGTGGCCTTGACTCTTGGTTGGCCTTCTTGGCCTTATTTCCTTTTTGCCCTTCGGGGCTTTAGAACTTATCTCCTGGCCCTTTGTGGCTTTTTATGAATATTTCTTTTAGCTCTATGTTGTCTTTTTACCTTAGCAAGCTTTTGACTTAGATTCAGAGATGATACCTAGGTGGGCTTCTTGTCATTAGCACGTTGGCCGGTTGGCTCTAGGCTATTAGACTCTAGCCTTTGCATCCATCAGGTCTTCTTGCTCTTGAGCAAGGTTTCAGTCATCTTGGGTCCCCGCTGCTGCTGGGTTTTCTCCCTCTCCCAGGTTATTGTTACGAGGAGTTTCCAGAGTTGGCATCCGGGGTACCTGGACCCTGAACCTGTGATTCGTGGCTTGATTCGTCGTCAGAGCCGAGTTTGCCTCTCTGAGGGTTTCGTTCTCCAGCTCTAGCTGCTGCAGGCGCTGCGTGTTCTCTTGGAGTGCCTTGGCATGAGCCTCCATCTGCTGCCTCAGGGTCTAAAGCTCTGCAGCTGCTGCATCAGCTCCACTTGGTGTTTGATATCTTCGAAGCTGCTCCATCTCTCCTAGTCTCGTTTGCAAAGTCTCTAGTTGAGATTGCATCTCCTCGTAGGTGAGCTCTGCTCGTGCTGGTGTGATGTTTGCTGATTCATGATTATCTCCAACCGTCATGTAGTTGTTTTTGAAAGCTCCCCTCCTTCTAGCGCCAGCTGTTATGGGTGATTTTGGTCGTTCTTCGTAGCACTACGGAAGCTGGAGGTCAATGAATGTTTAGTAAAGGATTTCGAGTGTTTTAGCTAAGTTTAGAGATCAAAGATGGCAAAAAGATGGTTCTTGTATTGATTCTCTGCTTAGGGTTTTTCGTGCGTGCACGTTTCCCTTTAAGCTTGGTATTTATACATGAGTTTCATGATTATCCCTCCAAGAATTAGATATATCATGATTATCTGTAGAATATATGCATACTTATCTAAAATACATGTCATTATATGTTAGTTGAAATAGCAAAAATAAAGGAGACACGGTGATCGACTGGCTTCTGGCTTCCGGTCATGCTTGGTCGTCTGACTTCTGTCTTCCGACCATGGGACGTCGTCTGGCTTCTTGCTTCTGGGCATTCCCCTGCCTGGAGGTCTTACTGTTGTACTTCATCTAAGTCTGGGGAATTCCCATGACCTAAATTACTCCCCAACAATGGCCAGGGTGTCGTAGACACGGTATGATTAGATGTAGTCTGGATAGAGCCATGGGCAATGAAGACGGGCATCAAATCTATCTCCATACATACGTAAAATTTCTAAAAATGTGGAGATCAGATCATAGGCCGCTCATTACCACAGTTCAAAAATTTCCCCAATGCTTTGGGAAGAACTTTACGTTTGATAATTTGGTTAGGTAAACCAGGATTAAGAGATGTTGTTACTCGAGGCTGGAACCCTACCCAGCTAAACAGACCTGGTGACTTTTCAAAATTGATTCAAGGTTGTAGATGAGAGATATCGACCAAGAAAAAAGGCTTCAAATCCCATTCGGAGAAGCTAATTGTAGAACTCCAAGATAGCTTTGATAATGCCTAACCAGACGAGCACGTCGACCTATAAACTCTCCTGGAGTTAAAAAAAAAAAAAAGAAACTCGGGCTAGCTTATTTGGAGGAAAAAATTTAATGAAAACAGAAAAGCAGGGCCAACTAGTTAAAAGAGGGTGATAGGAGAATTAAATTTTGTCATGCCTCGACAAAACAAAGAATAGCCCGTAATCGAATCCTAAGATTACTTAATCAAGATGGAGAATGGATTGACAATGGGGCGGGAATTGAAAGACTAGCCGAGATCTATTTCGATTCTCTTTTCTCGTCCACGAACCCGAGCAACTTTAAGAGAGTCCTTAAGGACATACCTGCCTCAGTTACAGAAGCTTTGAATGCTAGTCTCACTCGAGATTTTTTGGAGGAGGAAATAAAAAGAGCTTTGTTCTCTATAGGCCCTGAGAAAGCGCCTGGACCGAACAGTATGACGGCATTGTTCTATCAATTTTACTGGGATATAATCGACAAAGATCTCATTGAACTAGTTAGAGCCTTTCATGCTAATTGTTATTTTGAGAAAGAATTAAATGAGACCAACATCTGCCTCATTCCCAAATATGGGCGACCTCGTGAGATGTCTGGATTCAGTCTTTGTAATGTTAGTTATAAAGTGATCTCGAAGATTCTTAGTCTCAGATTAAAGTAGACCCTTCCGAGCCTTATATCTAAAATGCAATCAGCCTTTATTGAGGGAAGACTTATTACTAATAATATCCTAAATGTTGAGGAGAACTTCCACGCCCTAAGATCCAACCGAGCATGTCGAAAAAAGTTCATGGCAATTAAAACAAACATGAGCAAAGCATACGATAGAGTGGCATGGAAGCTCCTTGAGGCCATAATGCTCAAGATGGGGTCTCGCCCAAATGGGTAGGGTGGATTATGTTCTACATCTCATTAGTAT
The DNA here is from genome assembly GCA_900406275.1 of Anastatica hierochuntica. Classification (NCBI taxonomy): domain Eukaryota; kingdom Viridiplantae; phylum Streptophyta; class Magnoliopsida; order Brassicales; family Brassicaceae; genus Anastatica; species Anastatica hierochuntica. Next base: position 10,864 of record OVAN01005623.1, on the reverse strand, counting down.
CTTATAAGATACTTCTCAATGGAACCCCAAAAGGGAAGATATCCTCATCTCGCGGGTTACGCCAGGGAGATCTGATCTCCCCATATTTATTTATCATTTGCATAGAGGCGCTTATTGTGCAACTCCGTGATGTTGAATGGTATGGGAGGATTCAAGGCCTTCAGATATCTCAGGCAAGTCTCCGAACTTCCCACCTCCTTTTTGTAGACGATAGCCTCTTCTTTTGCAAGGCTAATGAAACCCAAGGAAAAGAATAATTGAAATTATCTGCCAATATGGTGAAACATCAAGCCAATTGATAAATCTAGCAAAGTCTTCTATTATTTTTGGCTATGATGTCCCCGGAGGAGAGAGAATGAAGATAAGGAGGTGCTGGGAATACACCAAGAAGAAGGTATGGGGACCTACCTTGGTCTCCCAGAGAAGATCCATGGATCTGAAGTCCAAGTTTTCGCTATTATTAGAGACAACCTCCAATCAGAGTTAACTCGTTGTCTGCCAAATTCCTCTTCAAAGGTGGAAAGTAGGTATTAACAGAATCAATAGCCCAAGCTCTCTCGACCTATGTTATTTCTTGCTTCCTGCTCTCAAAAGCGATATGTGCCAAGCTTAGTAGCGCAATAGCCAACTTTTGGTGGAGCTCTAAAGCGGATACTCGTGGCTTACACTGGAAATCATGGGACAAACTGATGCAATACAACCTGGACAAGTAGCTGAGCTGGAGCTAAGTGATAGTGAAGATGAAGGTGGGGATGAAAGGGAGACAGAGTTGGCGATTTCAGAGTCTGAAGAAGCCCAAGATCCTTTTGTCTTCACTAATGGGCCTGTTACCAGATCTCAGACAAGAAGGCTTCAGGACCAGATTGCAATATTGGTTTATTCAGAACCAATTTAGATTTCAGATCAAGAAGTAAACCAAGATTTAACCAAGGCTTTCAACCATTCGGTTTTCAGCTTGGTTTAGTCGAATTATTTGTTTGATTTTATTAGGTTTTAGACTTAGTTTATTTTCTTAATTTAGGGCCTAATTTTAAGCCCAGATTTTTAAGTGATTGTCGAAATCCAAGTCCTTTTTGGAGAAGAAATTTCAAGAATCCTTTAGGGTTTTAAGAGCTTATTTAAGCTTTGTGTTTTTAGACAAAGTGAATCCATCATTCATCTTGAACAAAACCTGTTGCTAAAGAGTTAATTCTCTAAGAGCCTTCTGTTCTAGATCCTTAAAAGAGTTAATTCTCTAGATCTGAACAACCATTTATCCTTGTTCTCTTTCCATCGAAAAACTTCCTACAATTTTCGCAGACTTTCAACAAAATTCAGATCTGAAAAGCTATGTTTTCTTGTTCACAAGATCCAGAGTTGCATCAAGTGGTATCAGAAACACAGAAAACTGAGTGATTTTCCTTCTTATTCTGTGAAATTTTTTTCGGTTTTAGGGTTTTAATTTTTCGTTTCTTTTCTATCTATTTTCTTAATTTTGCAAGGCTTTTGATACATAAAGAGCTTATAAAAAATAAAAAATAAATAAATCGACAAAAACAAAGGAAAAGGGAAAAGGAAAAAGCTGAAAAAATCTGAAAAAAGTTGAAGAGAAATCCAGCTTCATGTGGTAAAGGTGTTGCTGCTGTAACTTCCGCTACAAGTTTCAAGCCTTGCTATTGAATTCTTTTCTCTCTATCTTTCTGAAAATTTGGGGATTTAGGGAATTGATTCGGAGGTTTGATTTGGCTTTGTCTTTGTTGAGCTTTAGATTCACGAATTTTTTCCTCTCTATCAGAGAATTTTTTTCAAAAAAATCGTGTGATTCAAAGAGAGAGTTGTCAGGCTTCGACTATCTTTTCCTAATCTAACAAAGCTTTTTCGTGTTTAAATGGTTTTATTTCAGGTTTTTGGACAGAAAATTTTCGGACCAGCAGATCTAATTGCCGATCTTTTTTTGTTTTGTGTTGCTGGAAATTTGTTAACTTAACAAGTTTCTTCGAGTTTTTTGGTGATCTTTTGCAGGAAACATGTCAGGATCTGATAAGGATTCACAAAATCCCATGGATCCATCGCAACTCCCACCCAACAAATTATGGGTTGAGGCTGTAGTGGCTGAAGTTCTTAAAAAGATGCAGAAAACTAACATTCATGAGTCTTTTAACAGTGAACGTGATTTGCAGGAAATACAGGCTGCACAAAAAGCAAGAGAAAAGCGAGATGGCAATAAAATCATGGGAGATGCCATTCATGTTGCTGTTTACTCGGAGGAAGAAGAGGATTTATTTGAGAATTTAGTTGCATACTAGACGCATAAGAGGCCAGCTAATAGACGCGCTCCGATTCGCGATGAAGATATCATGTTGGGCCATTATACCCCACGGCGTGGAGCCCCGAGACCCGCTGACCATGGTGCACGGCGTGGAGTCCCACGGAAGGCTGATGAAGCTACAGTCGAATATGGCTTGGGGCAACCTTAAGCTCCGCATCCCACCGTTCGACGGAAAAACTGATCCCGATGCTTACTTGGAATGGGAAAAAAGGATGGAGAATGTCTTTGATGTGCAGAACTTTTCTTAACCAAAGAAGGTGGGACTAGCAGTTACGAAATTCAGCGGCTACGCTCTTCATTGGTGGGACCAGGTAGTCACCACACAGCGCAGAACAGGAGAGAACCAAGTTGCTTCTTAGTTCGAACTCAAAATGCTTATGAAACGGCATTTTGTACCCGCTCATTACAATAAAGAGGTACATCAAAAACTTCATCGATTAACTCAAGGACTAAAATCTGTTGATGATTATTTTCTGGAGATGGAAACTTTGATGATACGCGCTGGTGTAGATGAAGATGAAAACGCAACAATGGCACGATTTCAAGCTGGATTAAATCGTGACATTCAAGATAACTTGGAGATGTATGAATACAATGACGTGTATGAGCTGCTCCATAAAGCTAATATGATCGAAAAGAGGCTGAAAAGGCGGTCTACTGGCCAAAATTTTCAAGCAACTTTCGGTCTCCCAGACCAGATACTATTGGCGGCAAACCCAAGGAGGATTCAAAACCTTTCTCACGCGAAGACAAGAGTAAACCTGTTACTAATCGTTCTCGTGATGTTAAGTGTTTCAGGTGCCAAGGATTTGGACATTATTCAAGCGAATGCACCAACAAGAAGGCCATGTTAGTTCTGGACAACGGCGAACTCGTGTCTGAAGGCAAGGACTAAGCAAACTCCGAAGATGATTTTTTGCAAAATCCTGTCTATGGGAAGCTTATGGTCACCCGGAGATCACTTGCAATCCAATCGACACCATCTGAAACCGAACAAAGGGAGAATTTATTTCATACTCGTTGTTTAGTTTCTGATAAAATTTGCAGCTTGATTATTTATAGTGGAAGATGTACTAATGTTGCCAGTGAAACTTTCGTAGGGAAAACTGGCCTTCCAAAGAAGAAACATCCCACACCTTATAAGCTGCAATGGTTGAACGAAAAAGGCGAGCTCAAAGTCACAGAAAAAGTCTCGATGCCATTCTCTATTGGCCGCTACTCTGATGAGGTTCTCTTTGACGTTTTGCCGATGGATTCAAGTCATCTTCTGCTTGGAAGACCATGGAAATTTGACAAAAGGGTTGTTCATGATGGTTTTAAGAACCGATATTCGTTTCAGCATTACGATAAGAAGATCGTACTAGCGCCTTTATCACCACAGGAGGTATATGTTGATCAGTTGCATCTGAAACGTCAAAAATCAGCAACTGAAACTGCTACAGAAGTCGCGGCAAACACAGGTACGAAAGAAGTACTTCAAATGGCTAAGTTAAGTGAGGTTAACAAGGCAATGCATCTTTCACAGCCTATTTTGATGATTATTTCTAAGGGACTAACAATTTCTGCTGAGCTTTCACCGGAGATTCCGAGTGATCTTAAGAAATTATTGCAGGAATTTGCAGATGTTTTCCCTGAGGAGATGCCGTCAGGTCTACCTCCAATTTGAGGTATTGAGCATCAAATTGACTTCATTCCAGGAGCTTCTATTCCAAATAAACCCGCTTACATAGCAAACCCGGAGGAAACGAAAGAGATGCAGTGACAGATTAATGCACTGATGGAGAAACAACACATTTGGGAGAGCTTAAGTCCTTGTGCAGTACATGTTCTACTCGTACCAAAGAAGGATGGTAGCTGGCGCATGTAAGTCGATTGCAGAGCCATCAACAATATCATTGTAAAGTATCGACATCCTATACCTTGATTAGATGATATGTTAGACGAATTGCAAGGTTCCTATGTGTTTTCTAATATAGATTTGCGTAGTGGTTATCATCAGATTAGAATGAAAGAAGGTGATGAATGGAAAACTGCATTTAAGACTAAGTATGGTTTATATGAATGGCTTGTTGTGCCTTTTGGATTAACAAATGCACCTAGTACGTTTATGCGTCTGATGAACCATGTTTTGCGCCATTTTATAGGTCATTTTGTTGTTGTTTATTTCGATGACATCTTGATTTATAGTAAGAACATGGCTGAACATTTCACTCATCTGAAATCAGTTTGACAAGTACTTAGAAAAGAAAAAGTGTTTGCTAATCTAAAAAATGTACTTTTGGAACGGATCACCTTGTCTTTTTAGGATTTGTTTTGACAGCACAGGGTATCAAGGTGGATGAAGAAAAGGTAAAAGCCATCAAGGAGTGTCCGAGCCCTTCTAACGTAGCAAAGGTGCGAAGTTTTCATGTATTGGCCGGTTTCTACCGTCGATTCATTAAGGACTTCAATACTCTAGCAGCTCCACTTACAAAAGTGATTAAGAAAAACGTTGGATTCAAATGGGCAAAAGAACAAGAGGATGCTTTCCAACAGCTGAAAGGGAAGTTAATCAATGATACTTTACTTGTTCTGCCTGATTTTTCTAAAACGTTTGAAAATGAATGTGATGCTTCTGGTGTAGGAATTGGTGTTGTTCTCATGCAAGAAAAGAAACCCATCGCCTATTTCAGTGAAAAATTGAGTGGTGCAAGGTTGAATTACCCAACATATGACAAGGAGTTGTATGCGCTGATTCGAGCTGTGGAAACTTGGCAGCATTACCTTTGGCCAAAAGAATTTGTGATCCATACTGATTATGTATCTCTTCAGCACTTAAAGGGACAACACAAGTTGAACAAGAGGCATGCTAAATGGGTGGAATTCATTGAAACATTTCCGTATGTGATCAACTACAAGCAAGGTAAGGACAATGTCGTTGCTGATGCACTATCTCGCAGGTATGTCTTACTTTCTGCGCTAGAGACTAAACTGTTGGGCTTTGATCTCATTAAGACATATTATGTAGATGACCCTGATTTCCATGAGCATTTTCGGACAAGTGATAATCATTCTAATAGTGCGTTTTATCAATCTGACGGATTTTTATTCTATGGAAACCGTTTGTGTTTACCGCGTTGTTCCTTGAGAGATTTATTAGTCAGGGAATCGCATGGAGGAGGCCTCATGGGTCATTTTTTAGTAGATAGGACTTATCACGTGCTGAAGGAACACTTCTACTGGCCGCATATGCGGAAGGATGTGGAGAAATTTTGCAAACGATGCATCACCTGTGCGCATGCTAAGTCCACTAACCACTCGCAAGGTTTGTACACTCCCTTACCTATTCCTACGAGTCCATGGGTTGATATTTCAATGGATTTTGTGCTTGGATTGCCTAGGACTAGAAAGGGTAGCGATTCAATCTTCGTTTTCGTCGATAGATTCTCTAAGATGGCTCACTTTATTGCTTGCCATAAGACTGATAATGCTGTGAATGTGGCTGATTTGTTCTTTACCAATGTTGTCCGTTTGCATGGCATGCCTAGAACCATTGTTTCTTATAGAGATGCTAAGTTTCTTGGTTATTTCTGGAAAACTCTATGGTCTAGATTAGGGACTAAGCTACTATTCTCTACTACATGTCATCCTCAAACTGATGGATAAACTGAAGTAGTAAATAGGTCTTTGTCTGCTTTATTACATTCTATCGTGGGAAAGAATATCAAATCTTTGGAAGATTGCTTGTCGCATGTTGAGTTTGCATATAATAATTTGGTCAATAGGACTAATAATTTTCGCCTTTTCAGATAGTTTGTGGGTTTAGTCCTTTCACGCCATTGGATTTATTACCTTTACCTCTGAAAGAACAAGCTAATCTTGATGGCGAAGCCAAGGCCGAGTATATTGTTTCTTTGCATGAACAGGTTAAGAAGAACATAGAGGCGAGCACGGCGATTTATGCCAAGCATGCCAATAAGAGGCGCAGAGAGTTGATATTGGAGCCTGGAGACTTGGTTCTAATTCGGCTGAGGAAAGAAAGGTTTCCAGAGGAACGAAAGTCCAAGTTGAACAAACGGATTGATGGTCCATTCAAAGTGCTGGAACGCATCAACAACAACACATATAAGATTGATCTTTAAGGTAAGTATACTATGAGTTCAACCTTTAATGTTGCTGACTTGATTCCTTTTCCTGTAGGAGCTGCGGATTTGAGGGCAAATCATTTTAAAGGGGGAGGGGATGATGCAATACAACCTAGATAAGTAGCTGAGCTGGAGATAAGTGATAGTGAAGATGAAGGTGGCGATGAAAGGGAGACAGAGTTGGCGATTTCAGAGTCTGAAGAAGCCCAAAATCCTTTTGTTTTCACTAATGGGCCTGTTACCAGATCTCAGACAAGAAGGCTTCAGGACCAGATTGCAATATTGGTTTATTCAGAACCAATTCAGATTTCATATCAAGAAGCAAACCAAGATTTAACCAAGGCTTTCAACCATTCGGTTTTCAGCTTGGTTTAGTTGAATTATTTGTTGGGTTTTGTTAGGTTTTAGACTTAGTTTATTTTCTTAATTTAGTGCCTAATTTTAAGCCCGGATTTTTAAGTGATTGTCGAAATCCAAGTCCTTTTTGGAGAAGGAATTTCGAGAATCCTTTAGGGTTTTGGGAGCTTATTTAAGCTTTGTGTTTTTAGACTTTTAGATCATCCAAGTTTTAAGCAATAAAAGTTTTCTAAGTTTTCTTTCTCTTCTAAAAGAAAGTGAGTCCATTGTTCATCTTGAACAAAACCTGTTGCTAAAGAGTTAATTCTCTAAGAGCCTTCTATTCTAGATCCTTAAAAGAGTTAATTCTCTAGATCTGAACAACCATCTATCCTTGTTCTCTTTCCATCGAAAAACTTCCTACAATTTTCGCAGACTTTCAACAAAATTTAGATCTAAAAAGCTCTGTTTTCTTGTTCAGAAGATCCAGGGTTGCATCACAAACTATGTACCCAACTTTCGAAGGGTGGCTTAGGCTTCATGACCTTTGAGGAGTTTAATTTGGATTTGTTAACTAAACAGTTATGGCATCTCATCATATTCTCAATATTGCAATCCATTGGAGGTATAATCGTCGAACCGACCATCTTACGGATAGAGAAGTATTATGGCAGTAAAACCCCTGTTTTGTTCAAGCTCTCAAAAAACTATTGGGTCGGGGATGACTACTAAATTTTAGAGTGAAACCTAGATTCCCGATGTCCTAGCTCGCATCTTGAGGAGTGTATCCCAAGAAAAAGACCCTAACCTCTACGTCAATAATTCAATCTATGAGTCTACTAAACTATGGAAAGAGGATCGCCATCGAAAGTTGTTTGTAGAGGAGGATATAACCCGAATTTTAAGTACCCAGCCGTTGAAGAACTATTTAAGTGATGACTATACCTGGTCTTACAAGAAATCCGGAAAATATATTTTCTGTCCAGGATATTGGGTCCAAGAGAGATTNCTTTTCCCCCCCCCCCCCCATTTAAGAGACCCTCAATGAATACATTGGTGGCATAAGCATGAAATCTTAAAACCACACAAAAACTCAAGCATTTTATGTTGCAATGCTTAACTGGATGTATGGCTACATGCCAAAATTTTTTTTCTTAACACATAGGAGCCAATGCAACGTGTCCCATTTATGGTGCAGAGGAAGAAACTATTAACCATTTATTATTCGAATGCTCACCGGCTCACCAAGTCTGGGCTTTAGCTCCCGTTCCATCACCGCTACCCTATTTCCTCGAACTTCCATATTCAATAATTTTAACTACCTTTCTTGGAAAGCTAAAGAAATAGGGACAAGTGAGGATTCACTGATTATCTTCCTTTGGATTTTTTTGTTTATACGGAAGTCAAGAAATGGTGTTATCTTCGGAGGCGAGAGGGAAGATGTTTGGGACATTGTTTCCCATGCCATCCAAGAAGTTAATGCATGGTTAAATGCTAACTCCCCAGATGATGCAACACAGATAGAGCTTGGAGATGGAATGGAGTTAAGCTCAAGTGAAGATGAAGATGAATCGAATTCAAGACAAGAACCAATCAAGTTATCCAATGGACCAATTACGAGATCGCAAACCCGGAAGCTTGAAAAGAGAATTCAGACTTTTGTTTATGGCAACCTAGAATCGAAGGCTGCTGAATCGAACCAGCATCAATCAGACTTTTTAATTTATCGGTTTTCATGGTTTAAATTAAGTTGGGATTTTAAATTAAATTTTTGGTTAAGTTTAGGACTTGGGTTTAATTAATTTTGAACAAGGGGGTATTTTTCTGGTTTAGTAGTTTCGAGTCATTGGTTTAGTTTTAGAAAGAGGAGTTTTCGAAAACCCTCAAGTAGAATAGGTTGAATACTTGTCACGCAGACTTTTAGTTTTCATAGAGAGTTTATGCAAGTTTTTATCGTTCTTTTCACAGTGATTGTGATTCCTTGTTCATCTTTGAACATCCTTAGCTACAGAGTTCATTCTCTACAACTTCTTCTTTAAGATCACAAAGGGAGTTCATTCACCCGATCTAAAGAAATCTCTATCCTTTTTTATCAATCAAAAATCGAAAAAAATCAGAAAAAAAACCAAACATAAATTTTGATTTCTTGTTTCAGCGAGTTTATCATTCAAAAAATTCGATCAATTCCTTATCAAAAGTGCATCACCAGAGGAGCCGAGACACAATTGGGTAACTCTCCCCCGATGCCCTCACAGATGGTCGCCCCCTCACCCTCCCGGGTTTGGTTTGCTACATAGATGGCTCATGGAGCTCATCTGACACATGTTATGGACTTGGTTCGACCCTGGTAGAGAACGACACCATACTAAGGAATGGGTATAGAAGTATTCGCAATACCTTGTCTCCTTTACATACGAAGCTAAAAGCAATTTTTGTGGGCAATTGAGGTTTTGAGCTCATCAGCAACAACAGAGATTGCATTTGCTACAGATTGCATGCAGTTGATATCATTAGTCACAACACACTCGGAATAGCCTTCTTTTGCTGTCGAGTTGGATGATTTCGCTATGCTAAGGAGATCATTCCCGTCTTTTAACATTTTCTATATATATCGATCTTGTACTGTTGAAACCGATAATCTTGCCAAAAAAAAAAGACTAAGTGGTGTTTTATCTACCAATGTAAATAGTTTGGTCCTTAATCGGTTTTCCTTAGCGGAAATGTCATTATCAGCTTAATAAAATGGATTTAGATGGAAAAAAATGTAAGTGAGGTTATGTGGTTAATGTTGGATCGATTTGAACATCAACCTAATAAAAATTGATTATTCAAATATGTACTAACTATAGTAATTAATCATTAAGGTATAATTTACAAATGAAAAGGGAAAAACATAGGGAGAAGAGAAAAGAGAAAATCATGTGAAAGAGAGTCATACAAGCTAAAATAAGCAAACTTTGTTTTATTCCTCTTTTTTTGTCCCTTTTCCTCCACTCTCTCTTTTCATCTTTTTCTTTATTCTTCCTTTCTTTTGTAATTTAAACTTTTTATATTATAAATATGCTATGCTTCTTTTTGGACCGAATGTAGGGGTTAACAAAAGCTGAAATCTACCTTGGGTTTCAGTTAAAAGCAAAGCATAGATAGAGCGTGTGGGATGTTAAAGGTAACCATACCATACCAAAGCTTTCACCTTTCTATTCTTCATCATGCGATGAATATTTTTAGTTAGGTTATGTCTACACATTTGAAGATTTTTTTTCGCTTGAAGAAAACCTTCATTCCAAAATAAATCTTGTCAAAATTAAAATTTATTTCTTAAAAAACTGCTTCCGTCATGGTTTTCTCAGTAGAGAAAAAATTATAGATAATTATTACAAATAACCAAAAAAATCACTAATTCAATATTTAACACTCAAAAATAAATTACCCTTCTCTACCCATAATTTTTTTTCTTTCTTCACAATGGAGGGGAATAATTGTAAAAACCCCAATATTTTTTTGTAAAAATACAAAAATTAAATAATTTTTATGGTTAATGAGTAAATTCATCCAAAAATTATTTGCTTCCTTTCCAGAAAATTAGCTCAACTCAAATCTAAGTTATATGATAACTGATTTGTTAAATTTAATATTTTTTTACAATCGGTTTAAAATTTTTATTAGAACAAAATCTAAAAGCCATATTTTTCTGCATACATTATTATATAAAGATCCACATAATCAATGTATTTTAGAAATTCCTATTTATTCGAAATTATTGGTTTTAGGGAAGAAAGGGAGTGAAAAGAGAAAATAAAAGGTGGAATGTAAATTTTTTAAAATACGTTAAAAATGGTTTGAAACAAAAAGAAAGGAATTACTTTTCTTCTCCAAAGAAAACAAAGGAGTGCAAAAGAAAGAAAGAAAAAAAAAAGAAAACCTTATTTACCATTCACCACTTTTGATTTTTCTTTCTTTCTCTTATTTTCCCCTTCTTTTCTCTTTCTCTATCCCTTTGCTTTTTCATCTCCTTTCTAAATCTAAGGGCATCTCCATCGAGATTCTTAACTGAAGTCCTTAACTGTTTGTGTTATTAAAAAATTATTATATATAG
>OVAN01005622.1:0-23119 GCA_900406275.1 Anastatica hierochuntica | reverse complement strand
TATATATATACATATATATATATGTATATATATATATAATAAGATGTCATTTCATTGAACCATCATAATTTTTGTTGGGAAGGTTAATTGAAAATATTGTCGTGCTTCGAAGTGGATTCTTTCAAAGAATGTGATATGGTTAATTTCTTTCAAAACGAAAGCTAAGTTTAAATTTGACAAATGTCATCATCAAATTTCATTAGAAAAACATTTTTTACTTATCAAAATATAAAAAAGAATACTTTCAAAATAAAAAAAGAAGATAGCTAAAGTTTAAAACATACGTAATATAACTAGAAATCCACACAAACCCTAGTACATTCAATCCGCGGAGGCGGTAATTCGCGGTCTAGTCCACCTGATCCGTATTTTTATGGACAATTTTTAATGTATCCAAATCCGCCCTTCAACAATGTTACTTGGATCTAATTTGCACGTTGCGGTCCACAATGACAACTCTAAGTAGAAGCAAATAACGGCAATCGCACGCCAAAGAATAGAGGAAAATATAGGATTCTTTGAGTAGAGATTATGACAAAAAAAAAAAACACTTTTAATTGAAACAAAAGTGTTGCTAATTGGTTGACAAAAAAAAAAAGTGTTGCTAATTTCGAGAATGAACACAATGAGTATGTTTGAAGATACAAAAAGGACACCCCCACATACATGAGTGCATGAATTCATTAAAAACCTCTCACTCACTCAATCTCCCTCATTAAATCTCCACAAATCTCGAAATCTTTAATTCTCCATCATCTCTTTCCTTTTCTATTTCACTACCAATAAAATTTCTAAATCTGAAAAAAACTACAAATATTGGAATTTCCAATAAATTAAATTTATAATTTCTTGCTTATATTTATTTAATTATATTTTCGCTCTTACAAAACAGTGTTGGGGTATATGGTCCCCCATCCCCTTACAAGTATATTCTGTCGTATAAAATGTACAAGAGCTTCTTTAACTTGTTTCTGCTTAGCTGTACTTGTCTACCTTCGGCTCCTTTCTTCTTCTTTTTTCTTTTTTCATTATTTTGTTAGAAAAAGAGTTTGAATTTGGTGTTGCTGATAAGATTATTTGAAGATTCTGGGTTCTGAGTGGTTTCGGTGATGAGATCTGTTGCACATCGGCGGGAGGTTTAGGTTAATTTCTGAGAAAGTATTTGTGAGCTGCGAGGAGGATCTGAGTTAAATTGATATGTTTGAGCAAAGTATCGATCTGGGTATTAAGGGAATGGATCCAAAGTCTGTTTCTTTATGAGAAATTAAGCAGTTTCTTGTTAGGGTTTTGACTTTGGTTAGGAGTGAACTTTTTGTTTAGGGTTTTTGGAAGCTCAAAGTTTCTTCAGTGTGTTTTGTTTGAATATTTGGTGAAGAGAAAGAAATGGCTTGCATGAAGCTTGGATCCAAATCTGATGCTTTCCAGAGACAAGGCCAGGCTTGGTATTTTCACTCTCCATCTCTCTCTCATTTTATAGATTCTTCTCTAAGGAAATCTCAGCATTACTGAGTCAAAGCTCTTTCCTTTTTTTGTTCTGTTTTTTTTGTGTGTGGTAATTGCAGGTTTTGCACAACTGGACTTCCAAGTGATATTGTTGTTGAAGTTGGGGAAATGTCTTTCCATCTCCACAAGGTAAATTTCAACAAGACAACGTTCTCTTCATGTGAGACAGTCTTCTTATATTGCCTTTATCTGGAATGATTAGTGTCCTCTTGAATGGTATATGCCTTTCTCTCCCATTCAAGAAATCTCTTCTGCTATGTGTCAAAAGATGTGTGTTGGTTTGTATTTTCCCTTTCCGGCATTGTTACATATTAGTCATACTATTGTTGAAACTTTGGATTTTAGCTCATTATCTTTCATGTTATGACTAATCATCATTGCTATTGTGCTATTCCTTAATCGCTGAACTTTCTTTATGTTGTCCTTTTAATTCCGACGAAACTCATTCAGGATCTGTAGCTTTTACATTGCCTTGTCTCTATCAAGGCTTCTGTTTGAGAAAGAACATTGTTACTTGCAATTTTGTAATACTATTTTCTCTCACTATATGCAGTTTCCCTTGCTCTCTAGAAGTGGAGTCATGGAAAGAAGGATTGCAGAGGCATCAAAAGAAGGGAACAATGATAAATGTCTCATTGAAATTTCTGATCTTCCTGGCGGAGACAAAACGTTTGAACTAGTCGCCAAGTTCTGCTATGGTGTGAAGCTCGAACTCACTGCTTCTAACGTTGTGTATCTCAGATGTGCTGCTGAGCATCTCGAAATGACAGAAGAGTACGGGGAAGGAAATCTGATTTCTCAGACCGAAACTTTTTTCAATCAAGTCGTACTCAAAAGCTGGAAAGATTCAATAAAAGCGCTTCAAAGTTGCGACGGGGTTCTTGAGTATGCTGATGAATTGAACATTACCAAGAAATGCATTGAGTCACTGGCCATGAGAGCATCGACAGACCCAAACTTGTTTGGATGGCCTGTTGTGGAGCATGGTGGGCCCATGCAGAGTCCAGGTGGCAGCGTTTTATGGAACGGAATAAGCACTGGGGCTAGACCTAAACATGCAAGTTCTGATTGGTGGTACGAAGATGCGTCGATGCTTAGTTTTCCTCTATTTAAGAGACTTATCACGGTTATGGACGCCCGAGGCATAAGAGAGGACATCATTGCCGGTTCGCTAACCCATTACTCCAAAAAGTACTTGCCTGGCTTAAAAAGGCGACGAGGTGGAGCTGAATCTAGTGGTCGTTTCAACACGCCTTTGGGCTCGGGGAGTGTATTGTCTGAGGAAGAGCAGAAACACCTGCTCGAAGAGATCCAGGATCTTCTCCGTTTGCAAAAAGGGTTAGTTCCGACCAAGTTCTTTGTTGACATGCTTCGAATTGCCAAAATTTTGAAAGCTAGTCCAGATTGCATAGCGAATTTGGAGAAGAGAATAGGGATGCAGCTTGACCAGGCAGCGTTGGAAGATCTTGTTATGCCTAGCTTTTCTCACAGTATGGAGACTCTGTACGATGTTGACTCCGTGCAAAGAATCTTGAACCATTTCCTTGAGACAGATCAGATTATGCCTGGTGGGGTTGGCTCTCCTTGTTCTTCAGTAGATGACGGGAACTTGATCGCATCCCCACAGGCAATCACACCAATGACAGCGGTTGCAAAGCTGATCGATGGTTACCTTGCTGAAGTTGCTCCTGATGTCAATCTCAAACTTCCAAAGTTCCAAGCTTTAGCGGCTTCTGTTCCTGAATATGCCAGACTCTTAGATGATGGACTCTATCGTGCAATAGACATTTATCTAAAGGTAGGACTCATACAACTTATCAATCTTCTAAAATACTGATAGTTTTCGCACAAAGACAATATGTTTCTATTTTTATTCTTCTGATGATTCGCAGCATCATCCGTGGTTAGCCGAATCAGAAAGAGAGAATCTTTGCAGATTGTTGGATTGTCAGAAACTGTCTTTAGAAGCTTGCACACACGCAGCACAGAACGAGAGATTACCGCTAAGAATAATCGTTCAAGTGCTCTTCTTTGAGCAACTTCAGCTCAGAACCTCTGTAGCTGGATGTTTCCTGGTTTCAGACAACCTCGATGGCGGATCAAGACAGCTAAGAAACGGAGGATTTGTAGGAGGATCAACTGAAGGAGGTGGAGGAGGCGGATGGGCAACGGCAGTAAGAGAGAATCAAGTCCTGAAAGTTGGAATGGACAGTATGAGAATGCGGGTTTGTGAGTTAGAAAAAGAATGTTCCAATATGAGACAAGAGATTGAGAAACTCGGTAAGACAACAAAAGGTGGTGGTTCTGGAAACGGTGGAGGCAGTAGCAAGACGTGGGAAAACGTCTCGAAGAAACTCGGGTTTGGTCTTAAGCTGAAGTCGCATCAAATGTGCAGTGCTCAAGAAGGATCTGTGTCTAAGTCTAACAGCGAGAATGTGAAGATAGAGAAGCTAAAAGATGTCAAAGAGCGTCGTGGGAAGGATAAGAAAGCTTCGAGCATTAGCTCTGAAAGGTGAAAATGTTGAAACTTCCACGGTTACAGTATCTGAGAATATTGTTTTAGCTTTGATAAGAAAAAAAAGAGAGCTTCCATTGTTAAATGTGTGCATTGTAGTCAAGTGGTGGCTCTCTTTGTTTTATTTTCAACTGTCTGTATCTTTGACGACCAACTATTTTCTTGTCATTATTGTTGAATTGCGTCAGTGACATGAGGAACAGCCTAAATCATTACAACCAAAAACACCTTAAGAGGGTTACAAGAACATGAATACATGATCTTCTCTTTATATTTAAAGTACACTAGAGTTCGACCAGCGCAACCACGCAGATTTTTGTAAATATTTTATATATTATTAATTATGTTTATATTTTTCAAGTACCGGTTTAGAATTTTCGGTTATTTCGAGTTTCGGATTCGAGTTCAGGTTCAAAACTTTTAGAATTTTTAGTTATATTGAATTCTGGGTTTGAGTTTATATTTTAGATTTTTCGAACTTTCAGACTTCCGCGGATACTCGTATAGGTTAAGCTCGAATAATATCTGATACGCGGAATACCGTGAATCAAACCCGTTAGAATATTAAAAAAAATATCAGATGACTAAACTTATTTTTTTTTATAGTTTATATAAATTATTTTTATAAATTTGTATAGCTTTTTCTAAATTTTATCATTTTGATTAAATCAGTAGCCCTTGCGTTACCCAACTATGTCATTTCATGTTTCAAGCTCTCCAAAGTGTTAACTTCCAAGTTAACTAGTGCGATATCCAAATTCTGGTGGAGTTCAAATGGATGTAATCGCGGTCTCCATTGGGTTGCATGAGACAATTTGTGTATACCGAAAGAGGATGGAGGTTTAGGTTTTAAATCTTTGGAAGATTTCAATACAGCCTTACTAGCCAAACAATATTGGAGGTTAAGTTAGTTCCCGGGTCTTTGGTTGCTCGAGTCTTGAAAGGAAGATATTTTAGGAAAGTTCACCTGTTTAATGCTACTAAACCGTCATCACCCTTATTTGGGTGGAAGAACATTTTTTCAACACAGTCTTTGATAAGGCAGAGGGTGCGAATATGGATAGGATTCGATATAAACACATCAGTCTGGCATGACCCGTGAATTCCGGATGTGACAGCGAGATCAACAAGAGGTCGAGGTAGTACATGACATCTTGGATTACAGGTACAACATTTAATTAATCTGCCGACAAGAGACTGGCATTTTCCGATTTTACAAGAATTCATAGATCCGGATGACATTGCATTGATTAGAGGCATTCAACTAAGCCGGTCC
The DNA here is from genome assembly GCA_900406275.1 of Anastatica hierochuntica. Classification (NCBI taxonomy): domain Eukaryota; kingdom Viridiplantae; phylum Streptophyta; class Magnoliopsida; order Brassicales; family Brassicaceae; genus Anastatica; species Anastatica hierochuntica. Next base: position 17,825 of record OVAN01005622.1, on the reverse strand, counting down.
ACTATAAATGATGGTCTGATGTGGCACTTTACAAATTTCGGACAATATACGGTCAAATCGGGCTACAAAGTACTTAATTCCATGGAAATTACTCGACTTAATAACAACACATGAGGCCCAGGTCTAGAATCTTTGAAGGCTTTTATATGGAAAATAAAATGTCCACTGAAACTACAACATTTTATATGGCAAGTTCTTGCGGGTAGCCTGGCGGTAACGACATAATTAGTAAACAGAGGAGTACATTGTGATACACTGTGTAAACAGTGTGATCTGGCCGATGAGACAAAAAATCATGTTTTCTTTGAATGTCGATCTATTTTGCCTATTTGGGATTTCTGCAGGAACCCGAAGAGAAAAGGGTCTTTCCCAACGAATTCGCTTTACAGAAACATGGATTATCTTTTCTGGAGAAACCCCTTGTAGATACATGATCGAAAACACTATGATATGTTCCCATTGATCTTATGGTTAATATGGAAAGCAAAGAATCAAAAGGTTTTCCAAAGGGTGCATATAGAAATTGGTGAAATTTTCACAAATGCAAAAACAAATTATCTAGCTTGGAAAGAGGCACAAGAATCTCAAGATGTAGCTGAAGATTATGGAACAACAGAAGATACCAGTACAAACGACTTAATTTGTCGTGCAGATGGTTCTTGGAAACAATCTAATCATACATCTGGACTAGGTTGGGTATGTCGGGATAAGAATAACAAGGCAATCTTGAAGGGGGCGAAATGTCACAGACAAAGTCTCTCACCTTTACATTCAGAGATTGAAGCATTGTTGTGAACGATGTCGGAAATACATCAACGAGGATTAGATTGCCAGAATTTCTAGACAGATTGCGCGAAACTTACCAAAATAATTTAGAATCTAAATGATTGGCTTGCACTCTTCACTCTCACTCAAGACTTTCAGGACATGCGTCAACATTTCTCAGGATTCTCACTCTCTACCATTCCGCGTACTTTGAACACACAAGCAGACTGTTTGGCTTGAGGATCTCGTGTTATTTTTCATAATTATGTTTTTGTAGAGCATTTTCCTCCGAATTGGACAACCAATTTCGGAGGTTCTGTTTGATAGTTGTGAGGATGTAAAAAAATCATATAAAATCACAAAATAATAGTTATCAAATATTATTTGACGGTTTTTTTCGGTTTTAAAGATTTATACGATTTTACGGTTTTTTGTGATCTTTATGATTTTGACTATTTTTACGGTTTTACGGTTTTTGCGGTTTTTACATTTTTTGCGATTTTTACGGTTTTGCAGTTCTTTTTGTTTTCTTGTTTTACGTTTTTTGGTTTTTATGGTTTTGACAGATTTTTTTGCAGTTTTTGCGATTTTTACGGTTTTTGACAATTCTTCCGACTTTTACGGTTTTTACTGTTATTAAGATTTTTATGATTTTTACCATTCTTACGGTTTTTGCGGTTTTTACAATTTTTGCAATTTTTAGGGTTTTTGCTGTTTTATGATTTTTGCGGTTTTTACGGTTTTTACGATTTTTGCGATTTTTTCGATATTAGTGATTTTTTGCGATTTTTGCGATTTTTACGATTTATGCGTTTTTTGCGGGTTTTATTATGTTTACGGGCTTTGCGGTTTTTACAGTTTTTACAGTTTTTTGCGATGTTTACGTTTTTTGCGGTTTTGACAGTTTTTACGGGTTTTGTGGTTCTTACGGGTTTTACGGTTTTACGATATTTACAGTTTTTACCGTTTTACGGGTTTTGCAAATGTTGGGATTTTTTACAGTTTTTGCGTTTTTTATAATATTTGTGATTTTTATGATTTTTGCAAATTTTGCGGTTTTTACAATTTTTGCTATTTTTACGATTTTTCGGTTTGTTGCGGTTTTTTCAGGTTTAACGGTTTTTCGGGTTTTTGCAGTTTTGCTTTTTTTGTTGTTTTCACAGCTTTTACGGTTTTTGCGGTTTTTTTACTGTTTTTGCGATTTTTACGGTTGTTAAGGTTTTTTCCGGTTTTGTGGTTTTTACAATTTTTGCGATTTTATTGTTTTTGCAAGTTTTTACGGGTTTTGAGGTTTTTTCGATTTTTACGGTTTTTGCGGTTTTTACGAGTTTACTGTTTTTGCAATTTTGGGATTTGACTTAAATATTTCTAATAACCAAGGGTCTTTTGATCTTTCGAACTTTGAGATGCAAAATCTGCATCCAAACTCTAAATTTTGGAGCATCTCAAATATCCAGATTTATGCATCTGAGCTCAAATATCTGGATACTGCATCTGGATGCAAATTAAAAGTGGTCAAACGAACAACATCTGATGCTTCCTTATCCAGATGAAGCATCTGGATGCAAAAACGAACGGGGCCTAGAACTACACCCGTTGGTCCTGAGGTTTATAAGATTCTCTCCCGGAAATGACTCATCCTTATCATTTTGGAAAGATCCTTGGACAACTCTAGGAACTTTTTTGGACATTTTTGGAACATCAGGCCCTCGGCTCCTTGGGGTTCTCTCCTCGGCCAGAACAGAACAACAAATTACTCTCTATTCGGAGTTGACCACGATCAACTAGACAAGTAGTGAAACGTGAACGGAACACCATTCTCTTTCTTTCCTTCTAAACTAGTATGGGAGGAGATTAGATGTGTTGGTCCTGTTGGTGCTTGGGCAAGCATAGTCTGGAATAAACTCTCAATCCATATACTAAGCTTAACAAACTGGTTATTTGCACTGAATAGAAACCTGACAAAAGACAAGTGGATATCTTGGGGCTTGAATGTTGATCCTCTGTGTCGCCTATGCAATGCAAGTAATGAGTCAAGGAACCACTTTTTTTTCTTTTGTCCCTTCTTATCAGAAGTGTGGAGCAAATTTAAGCTCAAGACTAAAGTGAGAAATCACCCTTTGGATTGGGAAACTTTATTGTTTTGGTTAAAGAACTCAGGGGTAAACAAGGTGAAAAGACAGGTTCTACTACTATCCTGACAAGCAACAATATATGAGGTTTGGAGAGAGCGCAATTCACAACTTCATGATCTAATACTTCATCAAATCTTAACTAACCAAGTCTTCAAGCGTATTGATCAAATTATCCGCACCATGGCTGCTGCAATCTGCCACAAAAACACGGTAAAGGCCTCCAAAATTTTACAAACTTGGTTTGGTGTTGAATTAGCTCATCTTTTGACGGTCATTTATTCTTAATCCTCCTTGAAAGTGCTGCTGTTTGTTATGAGTTAGTGTCTGGTTCATTTTTGTTTGATTCTTGTAAACAACAAATTATTGTATCCATTTAGTTTATCAAATGAAAACCCTTTAACAAGAAGAAAAAAAATTATGAGGATCTTAGTGTCTTTCTTTTAACAATCACACTTTAATCAAAACTGCATTTCATGATTAGTGACCCAACCAGGAGGAATAATGTCATATCTTAATGTCTTTTCTTTCTACATTGTAGTAGAAAAGATAATTGTTAAGTTTCGTGAGCTTCCAACTCAAAACTAATTAGTAATTAGTGGATTAGTCCATGTTACATATATATTAATTTTATGTCACATCGATTAGGTAGGACAACATGTGTTCGTGATTTGAGCTTCGATACCATGTTGAGTTTCATGACAATGAATGGATTGCCTCATTTTACTTATATATTTCTTAAGGCCCTATCGTATTTTCGATGTGGGATGTTACTCTTCACAATAATTCTGAAATGTGAATATGGTAACTTTTCGCGGTTAAAATGTCTAATAGTTAATGTGCTTTGGGATTGTTTAGCTTAAAAATAAAAATAAGGGAAATTATGGTGTATAAAATAACTATTTAGCAAATTAACGTTTGAACAAAAAAAAGCTCTATATTTTATCATCATTTCCATTTTGCTCTTCTACATTTTTATTGTTTTTTCTGGGTAATCCATATATCATAGTCTCACCAAAATAGATAGACTACACAAAATAATTTGACTATTTCATTTCTATCACAACCTTATTTAAATTGTTTGGCTCAACTCAAAATTATTCATTTTTATTTTCCATTTTCAAAGACTTTAGACTACATTCTTCTGTGAAATATAATAATGTCATACATTCCATTTAATTGTTCACTATTATATATGTAAATCATCCCATTATTACTTATTCCCTAGATAGTGATTAAACCACCTCATTTTTTTTTGACACAAAAAGTTCTTCTATTACTCAAAAGATTTGAGGTGGTGCGGCAAGCCACACCGGAATAGAACAGCCCACAAACGAGAAAATAGATGAGTGCGATCTAGCTAACCTAGCTAAAAGGTCTGCTTCCGAATTTAACACCCGTAGAATATAACTCAGCTTGAAAGACGGAAAGACACTCTTCGCTCTCTCAAACTTCTGTAACTCCGTCGCAAAGGCTGGCCATCCATCCGGATCCGCAGTCATGCTCACAACATCCATGCTATCAGTGCCGAACTCCTGTATCTCCGAATGAGCCCCCATGCTCTGCATAGCCCAAATAAAAGCTTCAAGCTCGGAATATAGTGAGGACAATCACCGAAATTGATTGCGGGATCCCAAAAGGATACACTCTCCATTGACGCCAAACATAGACCAACCCATCCCACTATAAGTGTGCGACTGCTTCCAAGAGCCATCAACCAGGCATATGTTACGAAAACATACGGTTTGCGTACTCGTGGCCAGTGCCATCGGCGATGCTGGTACCTCACGAACCTCCCCCCATGCACGCCATTCAGATATAGCACGACTTAGAATCTCTGACGCCTCTCTTGTAGTCCCCTGGAACAAACGCTCATTGCGCGCCTTCCAAATAAACCACAATACCCATGGGTAGGACTCATGTGCCTCCACACGCGGACTACCGTCCCGCCAAAAAAGATATGCCAAATTGCTGTACACGCTGGATGTTGGGAACACACCTGGTTGCAATAATGAAGGGACTAAGGACCACACCAGAATCGCCAAAGGGCACTCAAAGAAAGCATGAAGAATGGTTTCCTCAGGTGCTCCACAACATGGACAAAAGTCCACACAAGTCATCCCCCGCTGCACTAAATTGTGAGTCGCCGCCAGGTACCCAGACAACATCTGCCACATCAGATGACGCAACTTGTGCGGGGCATCGACCGTCCACACAAAACTCTTCAAGCCATTGAGGCTCGGTTGGTCTAATTCCATCTCTGCCAAAGATAGTGCACGCACAGCCTTGTAGCCCGACCTAACTATATACTGCCCAGATTTAGTAAACTGCCAACAAAACTCATCCCTGTGAAAAGATCGAGCAATAGTCAAACTCTGAATAATAGGGATATCTTCTGGCACCACATACTGTTCTAGCTTTTGGATGTCCCATTGCTTGGAGTCCCCATCAATAAAATCACTGACTACCATCAACGGATGTGACACTGGGATCCGCGCCCTAGCCGACCTAGCCGGGGACGTCGGAATCCAGAGATCCTCCCATACACTGGTAGTAAGGCCAGAGAAAATCTTCTTGCGTAGACCACGTAGGAGCAAAGGCTTCGAAGCGATAATACTCCGCCATCCATAAGAAGGTCTATCCGCCGCAGGGGCTTTTAATGGTGAAGAGTATTTATAGTATCGGCCCCTAAGGACTCTTGCCAGAAGCGAATTTGGGAATCTAATGAGACGCCACAACTGTTTGGCCAAAAGGGCCAAATTAAACTCATGTATAGTGCGAAATCCTAAGCCCCCATCCTCCTTTGAAACGCATAACTTATCCCATTTTGCTCAGTGAATACCTCGTCGAGGAGGATCCGAACTCCACCAGTATCTCGCTATCGCACTTGTGATCTGATCACATGTCTCAAGGGGCAGGAGAAAACTCGACATGACATATTGCGGCAAAGCTAAAGCTACCGCTTTAATAAGAACCTCCTTGCCGCCCTTGGACAACCACTTGGAAGACCACATATTCACTCGGTCCTGCAAATGATCTCTAATGAAGGCAAAGACCTTACATTTAGAGCCGCTCAAATCTTCTAGAATACCCAAGTAGGCCCCCAATCCTCCTTCCGACCGAATACCCAGAATAGTCTTCAGCTCTTGTTTGGCTGCGACCAATATTTTCTTCCCAAACATGAGTGAGGATTTCTCCAGATTAACTCTCTGACCCGACGCTCTCCCATAAACCTCTAGAATCCTTATTATCTCCAAACATTCCTGGGGCTCCGCCTTACAGAAAAAGAGACTGTCGTCTGCGAACAGAAGGTGAGACACTAGAGTACTAGCTCTCGCTACTCGCATTCTGGTTATACGTCCCAGCCACTCCGCCTCTCTTAAAAGACCAATGAGCACTTCCGTACACATAATGAAGATAAAAAGAGACAAAAGATTCCCTTGTCGCAATCCTCGCGCAGGCATAATATGACCTCGCGGCTGGCCATTGATTAAAACCCGGTAAGACACCGATCTTACGCATTGCATGACCCATCCTATCCATTTTTCCGCGAACCCCATCTTGCGCATCACAGCCTCAACAAAATCCCATTCCACGCGATCATAGGCTTTACTCATATCTGATTTGATGGTCATGCGTTTAAGTTGCCCAGCAGGGTTTGTTCGAAGGCCATGGAACATCTCTTGTGCCACCAATATATTATCAGTAATCAATCTCCCAGCGACAAAGGCCGACTGGGTCTCCAAGATAACGAGAGGCAAAACTCGTTTCAGTCTTTGACAAAGCAATTTCGATATGATCTTATATGCGACATTACAAAGACTTATAGGCCGAAACTCCTTCATTTCCAAAGGAGATTCCTTCTTCGGAATGAGACAAATGTTTGTCTCATTTAATCCAGGCATAATGGTGCCTTCTGCCAAAAATCTATTGATCATAAGGATCACATCTGGCTTTACAGTGTCCCAAAAGTGCTGGTAGAACAGCGCGGTCATCCCATCCGGCCCCGGAGCCTTTTCAGGGTGCATAGAAAACAGGGCTTTTCTTATCTCCTCTTCGGACGCCGGTCTTGTTAACTCCTCATTCATGGCCGTAGTGATTTTAGTTGGAATAGCCCCCAAAACATCATCAATAACTAAGTCTCCAGAAGTCTTGAACAACTCGCGGAAATACCTTGTGGCTACGGCCACAAGACCCTCCTCATGATCAATCACCACCCCTTCGTCGTTCTTTAGACGGATAATCTTATTACGCGATCGGCGTTGCTTCGTGGCCGCATGGAAGAAACTCGTGTTTCGATCCCCTTCCTTAAGCCACAACGCCCAACTCTTCTGTCTCCAGAAGAGCTCTTCCCTCCTGAGAGCATCTTGCAGCTCTGTTGTGGCGGACGCAATCTCCTCAGGAGAAGTACCATCCGCCATATGAAGATTGTCAACCTGTTCCTTAAGCTCCTCCAATGAATGCGCCGATGCCAGCCGATCATTCTTACTCCAGGAAACAATGGTTTTCCTACAGGTATTAATCTTTGCCCGAATATCCAGTCTCGGGGGCATCGCTTTCCAATCATTCTTAATTACCTCATCGAACCCCTCTTTCTTAATCAAACGCTTATCAAAACGGAAGGATTTCCGCAAAGAAAGAGGTCTTGAGAGCATGTTGGCGAGAACTAGCCGATGATCAGATCCCCACATCCTAAGGTATTGAATAGTAGAATGCGTGAAACGCTCCTGCCAATCCGCATTACCTAGAGCTCGGTCTAGGCGACATCACACACGTGTACGATTATTCCCTCGATTTTCCACCCAGGACAAAGGGTTCCCAGTGTAAGGAAATTTAAAATTAAATCACCTCATTAAAATTTAAAATTTTGCATTTTATTTCATATTATAAGTTTATTTACCAAATATGTTTTATAAATTTTCATTTCCTCTTTGTTTGATTGCTATTATTTACGTAATGTTAAAATAGTAATATATACCGAAGAACCAAAAACTATTTGAGGTTTAATCTCAAACATCGCTTTCATTTTTTTTAGTTTACTATTTGGTTTATAAATTTTATGATTAGTTGATTTTTCACATTTAATTACCAAAATAAGATCTAAAGATTTTTTAATTTCAAAATCCTCTCAAGCTCTATTATCGAGGAAATCGATGTGGTTGCTTTTCTCGACGCCGTTGCCGCCGGCCGGCGTCGATTGCTGACATGGTTCCTGTCTCTCTCACTTTTTATGTTCTCTTCTTCAAGAATCTATTGTCTTCGACAAGCTCTGGATTTGTTCCGGGAATTCCCGAGTTATGTTTTCCTCTCTAGTGTTCCGGTTTGCTGCCGACAAGAATATATGTGGCGTTCATCGCCAATCTCCCTTCTTTGAACAACGTCGGTGGTTTTCCCCAACCGATGTTATCCTCAACTCCTATCATGTTTCCATCGCTGGCAGATCTAGCCGTTTCTAATGCTAAGGTTCGTTTAAAACCAAAATGAGCCTCTCAACTAGAGTTGTCGCTGGATCCAATCATCGTACCTTCTCAACCAGAGAAGAGCTCATACACAAATTTTATGGTGCCGCCGTTCCTCCTCCATTTAGGGAAGATTCTATCAACAAGTTTTAGAGATGGTGTGCCCAAGTTCTCTGAGATTTTGCTTCCAGATTTTTCCAGAGCTGATGCTTTAGTGCAAATCAGGGGGATTGTAGCTTCTCCTTCCTGTATGGAGGTGACCAATCCACCCTACGACGATTCAACAGTCGACTCCGTCGCATGGAGCTCCTTTTTTAATGGTGAAGTTGTGATTTCGGCCAGAGATCGACGCTGAAACATGTGCTCTCCATCTTTCCCCGCGCTTACGACCGTTCAGATTATGATTCTGGTAATGACTCAACCTGAGTCTCATCGTGTCTGGCCAGAATAATGACATACCTCCTGTGGTGTGATTCCTTGCCGCCGTCATGGCCGAGGACGAAGCAGCATAGTCTCTGATATCAAAAAAATAAAATTAGGCTTCTCAAAGATGAGCTATTCTCCATATGGGCCTGCTTATTTTTTCTCTACCTTCTTGGGATTATCCCATGGAGTTCCTTCCACCAAAGAACACAAACTCCAACTTATTGTTGTGGACATCCAACTATGAAGATATGAGCTCTATAATGAGTTTTGGATCAGAACTAACTATGTCCTATTGGTTTTGGGCATTTTCACCCAACTCTAATGATGTAATTTCAATTTCTCATGTTTAAATCCTTTTGTATAGAAGTTTATGTCGATGAGTTAATTTTACCATCATTATATATTCAATGGAAATTAACAAAAGAGGCCATAGTTGTCGTTTCTCACCGACCATAATTGTCTTTTTCTCGACGAAGCCATTCAGGGTGTTTTGAAATACCGAACCAACAACTACTTGTCCAAAGGCCATATGTGACATTCTCTAGCCGGCCATAAATGCCATTTTCTCGTCGGTACTCTTCACAATATGTTTTTGTGGTGAGCCGACAAATATTTTCTCGAATACCATAGATGTCATTTCCTAGTCGTGATTGTTAATGTGATAAATAACCTCCAGGTCGAAGAGTTCCCCTACTGGTTATGAGGAGCTCTTTTTTCGTCAAATATGGGGAAATTTATATTTCATCTATAATGGAGTGTATTTTCAAGACAAGACTATCAAATTTATTTATTTCTATTATGTCGGCCAATTTTTTGTGAATAAAAGTGTCGAGCTACTCTTCCGTCTAAATGTTCAAAGCTTTGGAGATTTCGAGATAAGAATAAAAGGATGTTCTTTTTCCAATCCTATCGTTTTTCTGAGACTATTTCCCTCATCCTTGATATCTTTTTGCGCTGGACTTTGCCTGGCAAAGATATTGATATTCGGGGGTTTTGGGCCGCAAAAGTTCTCTCTCGTCCTGTCCATGATCATCCTTTTCAAGGACCTAGTGTTTTGCCACTTTCAACGCAAGCATGGAGTTTCAAAACCATAGAGACCTCGTGTCTCAACCGTGGAATTTGGTGTGCTTATTTATTGGCGAAGAGCTTTCAACTATTTTCTTGAAATATTGATGGGATATTTGACAAATTTCCCCTTTCTTTCTTGATGGATGTACTTTTTAGTTTTCGATTTTATTGTTTTACTCGTAATCCGATAGCACATTATGTAACTCTCACCCTTATAAGACCGGCAAGTCTCTTTGGTTTCTCCCTAGCGGAGATTCTTGTACCGCTTATTTAATGAAAAGGGTTTCGGTGAATTTTTTTATCAAAATAGTAGTGACTTTCAAATTTCTTAAGCTGGTATTTACATATATGATAACTTTTCAAATCGGACACAATAGTCTGACTATTTAACCTACTCTTCTGACATCTTATGAAACTTTTTTTTTTATTTTCGACTATTTACAAAGTATGAATTTGTTTTCGAAATTTCAAAATACATCTAATAGAAAAAACCTAATTTTTTGGTGTTGTTCAAATTTTATTGCAACATATATAAAGTCCTTAAATTCATTTGAAGTTTAAGGGTGGAGTTGAAGCAATATAAAATAATAAAAATATATTTACAAACCAAAAAATAATTAAAATTTTGAAAAAGAGCCTACCACAAGGGGTTTTTGGTCTTTTACATGTGCAATGGTTTGTTGTTTTCCTAATTAAATCATTATATACATTATATCCTAAGTTAATTTATTAAAAATGTTTATAGGGATAATTAACCTTAAAAATATAGAACTATCGCTGTTGAATTCAAATACACTAGATTTTGTTCCGCGCCAAGTGCGTGATTATAGTATATAAGAATTTGTTTCTAAGTAATAAAGATGTACATATATGCAATATAGAAAAAAGGAAATGGTGGTAATTAATATTACAAGATTTTTTAAACTTATTCATTTAAACATCTCATGTTGGAATAGTATTGGGTAAACAATGTAATATTAAAATTGTTTATGTTTTGATAAATTATGAAACTTAGGACATAGAGGTAAATAAAATAGTATTAATTGATACATCTTTGAAAAATTTAAATAGAAGTATTGTATATGTGTGTTTATAGAGCAATTTTTTGAAATAGTATTAATATTGTTACTTTTTTGCAAATTTTAATTGAAAACCGATTGAGAACCCAAACACAAAATGATTTGATTTTAATTTAGTTATAATCCGTAAATCAAAATCAAACGATACAAAAATCTTATGTTTAACTCAATCTAAACTATTTTTGAACCCCCAAAAATTAATTACTATTCGTATATATTTCTTTTGTTTTTCATAAAAATCTTATATATTTTTATCAAAATATTTCTAAATGAAATATTTTTAATTTTTAATATTTTCTATTTTACCAATTTAATGAAAAGCCGATTGAGAACCAAAACACTAAATGATATAGTTCTAGTTTAGTTATAATCCAAAAAACTCAAAACCAAGCAATGCAAATTGTTTTTATGTTTTAACTCAACTAAAACCACTTTTGAGCCAAAAAGTGATATTATTATTCAGTTCGATTTCTTCAAATCCAATATGTCTGAAATATAAAAAAGATTTTTTTTCTAAGTGAACATGATAAGTGTGTCTTACATTGTAAGTTAGCTGCTCTTCAAAACACTCACATCCAATGTAGGACAAAACAACACAAAAATGTAAAAAAATAAATATTTTATCCACATTGAACTTACAAAGTTGGGTTAAGAGATTATAAATTTAAATATTTTTATTATTTACAAAAAAGTAAATTTAAAATTTAATCGAAATATTTCATACCTAAATTTCATTATTTATTCATTTTTACTTTTTGAAAAAAACTTAATGGAAAACATAATGAGATATGAAACACTTAATGATTCTGTGAGACCACATTTTATTGAGTCATATGTGTGAGGAGGGACTTATAAGGATTAATTTGGCTACCTATGTTACCAAAGTGCACTTATATTTTCGGTCACTAGTCCCGATAGAACTCCACAGTTAAGCGTGCTTATGCTGGAGCGCTACTAGGATATGTGACCTTCCAGGAAGTGATTTCCGGAATCGTGCGAGTGATGACAAAGCACGGGGAAAGATCGCGTGGTGTTTGCAAGGATAGTAAATCATGACTTTAAAGTCTCCTCGGATTAGCGCTCCCGACCGTCGGACAGGGTGGGCCTGCGGGCCCGGGAGAAGCGTTGGCGTACACGGCAGGAGCGATTGGGAGCGTTACAGATTCAGTTTCTGTTCGATATAAATCCTGAAAAATCAAAATCAGACAATACAAAAATTCTTATGTTTAACACAATTCAAACCATTTTTTAACTTAAAAAATATTTACAATTCTCTTCGATTTCTTAAAATTGAACATATCTGAAATGTATCAAAAAATGTTTTGTAAGTGAACATGTGAAGTTTATCACTGCAATTTATTGCTCCTCAAAACTCCCACAACTTTAAATATCTTTAATGTTTCATCCATTTTGAATTTATAAAATTGGGTTTAAAAGAGTAGAAATTTAAATATTTTAATTTTTTTATTAAATAATTTTAACTTTTTTCTTGAAATATTCAAATAAAATATTTTTTTGATATTTTTTTCCATTTTTAATTTTTTTATTAAAGAGCAACATGTTTTTTTTATTGTTTACAAAATTTTTTTTATATTTTTCTATCAAAATGGTAAAAACCACCTTTATAAATTTTAATATTTTTGATATTTGTGTAAAACTTAATTAAATAAAACAAAATGAGAAATGAAGCACTTAGTGATTGAGTTTCTTTTTGATATTAATCTCGAAAAGTCAAAACCAAACAATACAAAAATTCTTACATTTAACTCAGTTCAAACCATTATTAAACCTAAAAATTATTTGCAATTCTGTTCGATTTCTTTAAATTGAACATGTATGAAATGTGAAAAAGATGTTTTATAAGTGAACATGTGAAGTCTATCTTATACTGTAAGGTTATTGCTCGTCAAAACTCTCACAACCGATGTGGAACAAAAGAATGCACCGCTTTAAATACTTTTAGTGCTTCATCCATATCGGACTAACAAAATTGGCTTAAAACAATAACGATTTATATATTTTAAATTTTTATGAAAATTTTAAAATTTTTATAGAAATATTCAAACCAAATCTTTTTAATTCTTTTTTTCGTTTTTCATTTTTTAATATTTTTTTTTGTAAAAGGTTTTCTATTGAAATTTGAAAGGAAAAAGATTACATTGCCTAAGGCCCAGTTGGCTAACTAATAGAACCCATAAGTAGAATTATAATCCAGATAGAGTTTGAGCAAATCTGGAAAATCAGAAATTGGGCCTAACCGAGATCTTGGTTATGGTACTGTTTTTAACCTAACCAGTCCAGATGAGAAAACGAGGAGAGCGTAAGGTCCCGACTCTCAGAGCAAAGCTTGCCGAAATTTTTATCCTTCTAAGAAATATGAATCTCTTTGTCATAATATCAATGGAAGCTTTAAGGCCCTGTTTGAAGCCACCTCTGCATGATGTTAGAAGCCGATTTTGGAGCAGAATCGATAAGGGACAAAGCTTTGTTTCTGATTTGCCTATCAATTTCAGAAGCTCGAGTTGTGAGAGATTTGAAGATTCTGCGATGTAATCTGTCATTTCTCTCGGTCCACAGGGCATAAATCGTTGCTTGCCACGCTAGGAGAAGCAGCCTCTTGAACGGTTTTGATCCTCTGATTCCAATCAGATTAGTGACTCCTTCATAGACGTTTCGTTTGGTAACCACATCTTGAAGAAATCTCTTCCCACAGCTGAAACGAAAAGGAACATTGGAAAAAGGCGATCTCGCGATTCCAATGCCGTTCCACATAGAAGACAGTTTGGATCCACTTGAAACCCCCATTCTATGAGCCTATCTTTGGTCGGGCATCTGTTGTGAATGAATAACCAGACCAAGAATCTATGCTTTGGGATGCTGCAGCGAGTCCAGACTATATCATACCAATCAACCTTTAGTGAGTGATACCGTAATTCATTATAAATGGTGGAAGTTTGGTTGTTGTTCTTAGCTTGATCGTTTATCCACCATTCATAAGTGTCTTTTGTGGTTGTTAGTGACAGAGTGGACAGATGAATTAGCAGCTCCAGCTGTGCTTCAGTACGCGCCTGGGAGATGACCCAATGATCTTCCTCTCATAGACTTGATAACATTGCATTTTGTTGGATCCCCATCCTTCGTGATCCTTGTTGGCCTAGGTGCTTCAGAAGACTGCCCCAGGGGCTCCAATTATTTGTCCAGAATCTACAGGTAGTCCCATCTCCAACCTTGAAAGTTATCCATGGATAAACTGTTTCCCTCGACTTAATGAGTCTGTTTGCTAACCAGGAGTTTTTTGAACTTGGTTTAGTGGACCAGAAATTGCTTAATGTTCCACCAAGGACTTCTTGCTTAAGCCATGCCACCCAAACCGATCCTGAGCAGAAGAACAAGAGCCAAATAAGCTTGAGTAGATTCGCATTGTTCCAGGCAACAAGATCACGCATGCCAAGTCCTCCCTCATCTGTACATAAAGTAATTGTTGTCCAAGCAATTCTCGTTGAATGATGCCCTTCAATCTTTCCTTTCCATAGGAAGATAGAGGATAGAGAGTTGATTCTTCTAATGCACTTCTTGGGCAGAGCAAAAGTTGAAGTCCAGAAGTTAGTGATCCCAGAGATGACTGATTTTAAAAGTTGGAGCCTACCAAATTCCGTACTGATTTTAATTTAATTTTTTTAAATTAAAGAGTCTTTTTATTATAAATTACAAAAACTGTAATATTTTCTATCAAAACATTACAAATGAAATCTTTATAATTTTACTCTTTTTAATTTTTTGTAAAAATTAATTGAATAAAATCGAATGAGAACCGAAACGCTTAACGATTCAGTTTCTGTTCGGTATTAATCCAGAAAAATCAGATCCAAACAATACAAAAAATCATATCTTTAACCGAGCTCAAAATTTTTTTATCATAAAAAAATTGACAATTCTATTTGATTTCTTAAAATTGAACATATATGAAATGTCGCAAAATATGTTTTGAAAGTGAACATGTGAAATCTATCTTATATTGTAAATTTATTGCTCCTCAAAACTTTCACAATCGATGTGAGACAAAATAAAATACCGCTTTAAAAACTTTTAGAGTTTCATTCATATCGGACTTACAAAATTGGGTTTGAAAGAGTAACAATTTAAAAATTTTAATTGTTTATGAATTTCTTTAATTCTATATTGAAAATATTCAAACCAAAATCTTTATAAAATTGATTTTTTCGTTTTGTTTTTATTAAAGAGCAACCTGAATTTTTTATTATTTTCATAAATATTTTATATTTTCTATCAAAATGTTACAAAACCAAAATTTTTATAAATTTTAATCTTTTTTAAATTTTTGTAAAAATTAATTGAATAAAACATATTGTGAATCAGAACATTTAACGTCCGTTCAGATTAATCCCGAGATATCAAAACGTTTAACTTAATGCAAACCATTTTTAACCTAAAACTAGTTACAACTCTGTTTGATTTTAAAATTGAACATATCTTAAATGTGACAAAATATGTTTTGTAGTGAAAATATGAAGCCTATCTTATACTGTAAGCTCTTAAAAGCTCTCACAACTGAAGTGAGACAAAACAATAACCACTTTAAATACTATAGTGTTTCATCCGTATCGACCTTACTAAATCGAGCTTAAAAGAGTAACAATTTAAATTTTTACTATTTCGTGAGATTTTAAGTTTTTTATTGAAATATTCAAACTAAATCTTTGTAATTTTTATACTTAATTTTTTATTTATGAGAAAATTAAATTTTTTATTGTTTACGCAAATTTTTAGATTTTCTATTGAAACGTTAAAAACTGAAATCATTGTAAATTTTTATCTTTTTAATTTTTTTGCAAATTTTAGTTAAATACCGATTGAGAACTGAAACACTAAATCGTTAGTTTTGATTTAATTATAATCCAAAAAGTCAAAAACAAACAATACAAAAATTCTTATGTTTAACGCAATTGAGACTATTTTTGAATCTCAAAACATTATTACTATTATGTTCTATTTCTTAAAACCGAACACATCCGAAATACGAAAAGTATGCTTTCTAAGTGAAAATAAGAGGTTTATTTTATACTATAAGTTTGATACCCTTGAACGCTCTCACAACTAATATAGGACAAAACAACACACTACTTTAAAGATTAAGAAAACCAAAATATTAGGAAGCTCGACGAACTTCTTCAATATTTCCAAGATGAAACTTCAAGGTTAAAAGCAAGTGCTGATCTTGCAAGGTATTCTTGGATAAGAACCCTTTTACATGCGAAATTTTCATGTGCTTAAAACTTTATCACTCTTGTTATGATTTTCATTTGTGATCGGGGTCAGAACAAATACTGCTTATTTTGACGCAGGATCTGGATAAGACGAAGGTGAAGGTTCTCGAGCATGCTTCGATTGAACAAACGACAGGAGCATATTAAAAATCCTTTTAGAATACGAGAATGAGTTAATAACTAATGGCATGATTTTTTTTATATTTGCAAAACATGATATCCAGAGAGTGCGAAGTGGATCTAATGACATGAACAAGCTACAAAATGTATCAAGAAAGAAGAAGAAAAAAGGAGACTACTTAAGCAATTAGAGGGTTTTTTTCGTTTCTACATTTCACATGAGGAATGTTTGCAAATTGTCTATGCTCATTGTAATTATGCCATTGAGTTCATTTTTTCCATAAAAAATCAAGTTTTCGATAAAGATTTTGTCTGCAGATATGTTTTACAAGTTCCTTTTCCATAGACATAATTTCATTAGCGAAAAAATTAGCATCATAATAAATCCACTTACAACTGATCTACGAGATTTTAATTTATGTATTGCATTTCTTAATTTATTGAAAACAAACATGTATTATTTAAGGTATGATAGTTAAATGGTATCTTGATAAGAAAATACTCTAAATCCAAGATACCTAAGAAGTTAAATAAAATTTTCTTACAAAAATGTATAAGCAAAATAGCACATTACAGAAAACAGAAAAATTTATGACTCTGAAGTGAAAATATTATATTAGTTTAGTAACTATCAATTCCACAAATATTTAAGTTTCTAAATAAATATATAATGTTTAGGCAATAACGTTTTTTTAATTATATATAGAATAAAAAATTATCGAAAATAGTTCGTTTACACAATGTTTTGGTTAATATTGATCAAAAACCATTGTTGCCTTTACAAACGAAAATTTTAAGGAGAATGGTCACAAAAACAAAATGGTAGGGTCTATCAGACTTATCGTGGTCGGTAAGGATGAGAAATATATGAAGTCGAGAAAAATGAAAGTGAGTCTTGAGTGTGAGTAGTGGGTTATACGAAAGAATGCTTAGATAAATGTCATAACTTAAATGCTTAAATTCGGCACACTTGTGTCTAGACTCGCTTCAATGAAATCGTCAATTTATCTCTTTCGATGTCATATAGATTATGGAGTTTGAGAGTGAAAATAATTTCTACATAAGATCGAATATTGAATAATTTGCATTTTAAAAACTTGTCAATAAAAGGGGTTTCTCTAGCTTCGCTGAAGAAGCTAGGTTCCTTCAAAGAAAAAGGTACAAGTTTATTCTGATAGGACCACCCTGTCTAATTCGTTATCTCTTTTCCTGGTTCACTAAAAGCCGAGAATGAAAGAAGATCATGTCCGTCAACCAAATTTGTTCAGTGGTCGTAACATAATTGGTTAATGGGGAGAAAGTGGGCCGATAATCTTATGTCAAAAGGACTAACGACAATAAAAGAGGAGAAAGAAGAGTACGTAGGAAGAGACTAACAAAAATAATTTTTTAAATAAAAAATCCCGCAGCGTAGCGCGGATACTTACCGAATTCAATTTAATATCTAACTAATTAAAAGCCACTATCTTTGGCTTCTCAATGTGTCCACAT
>OVAN01005621.1:0-23123 GCA_900406275.1 Anastatica hierochuntica | reverse complement strand
TATTTTTGAAAAACAGACAATACAAAGGTGTATTTTTGTAAGTCTCCATAATTAAAAAGTAGATAATAAAAAATGTTCTCTTTATGTATCAATTTAAATGTCATGTAATGCTTTTTCATGCATAATATTTTCCTCTCATATTAAATATGGTTTTAGATTTTAAATTTATTTTTGTTATAAATATTGTTTTATATTTTCAATACAAATGTTTTGATATATATTTCAATATGGGCACATCTCAGTTCTAAGCCATAGTTTATCACTAACCTTGTAAGTTGTAACTTAAAACTGATACAAGAACATTGATATGTGCATGTGACAAGTATGTAAGACTAAGAGCATCTCTAAAAGAGAATTTCGTTTTGAAGTTTTCAAAACTTCATATTTGAAGTTTGGAAATGTTCTTTTCCAAAAGCAATACTTCAAATTTAACTTCGAAAATATTTATATTTTATATTGTGGTCCTTATATTTATTATAAGTAATTTAAATTCATTAAACATTTATAAATAACTAACACATCTACAAAATTATCGGAACAATATTAATTAATAAAAAGTTACACTAAAATATTAAAATTTTACATAGAATTACAAAATTAAATATTAAATTACAATAAAAATATCACATTATTCTATAATTTACCCGATTGTTGGTGTTGTTGTAGTATTTAAACTTATGTAATAATTATGTATACATGTATTTTATTAGTTTTTTCTATTAATTTTCTTTAATGTAATATTGTTGTTGTACAAGTCTAGTTATAAAATATTTTTAATCTTATTTAAGGTTTTCATTTAATTTTATGTGTAAAAATTACATTTATAAGAAAATATTTGAAATATTATGAGATATAAAATATTTAAGGATTAAAACAGTAAACAACAAAACTTTTAAGAATAAAATGTATGATGCATAATTGTAGAGACTAAAATGGAAATAAAAAGGGAGACTTACAGAAATACACCTTTGTATTGTCTGTTTTTCAAAAATACTCTTGCTTGAAAAAATTTTATTTTTACACCTCCATTTTTAATGAAAAAGACCATTATATCCCTAGACTAAAAGAAACCCTAAACGTAGAACCCTAAACCATAATTCCTAAACTTTAAACTCTAATAGCTAAACCCTAAACCCTAATATTTGAGGTGTATATTTGAGAACCTTTAAAAGACATGTGTAAATGTAAAATTTCTTTTCCTTTTAAGTGTATTTCTGTAAATTAATCAAATAAAAATTATGAAACTTCAAATTTGAAGTTTTGAAGTTTCTTTTTGAAGAGTAAGAATCTTCAAATATAAAGATTTAGAGTCTTTTGGAGATGTTCTAAATATTGTTTATCAAAAAGAAACACTAAACATTCTCACATAAGTAGGTGCAAAGTCGAATTGAATGTTTTTTTCTTGTTCTTCCATCGAATTGAATGTTATGGGCCAACAAAGTTAATGCAGTTGTTTGATGTTATGGGCCAGTAGCTGCGACGAAGACTTCGAAAACCTAACCCGCATAGAGATTCATCGAGTTAATGCACTTGTTTGATGAGTTAATTGTTGAGAAAGAGGATGATTTACCTTAAGAAAAATCATAATATTTGTAAGTTGTTGCAAACAATATTTTGATGAACTTCACGAATGTTTAAACAATTTCCATGTGAAACTATAGTTTTGCTTCTAATTTTTATCTCAGAATCTACTAAAATGCAAGTGGTCTTATGGGCTTATGGTTTAAGGGGCTTTTTATAAATATTTTGAGAGATTTGGAGTCGATTTTTTTTCAAAACGAATCCGGACAACGAACTCGAAGACCTTTCAAGTAGTGAGATCATCCGCTAATCCAAGTCGATTGCGTTTGTTGAGTCAATACATTAATAACTTTTCAACAATTTTTATACGAAAAGGTTATTATGTTACTTGAAAGTTTATGTTGTATGACAAGTCACACCGAAATATAATAACCAACACAAAAGAAATAACCACAAAAGAAATATGATAATTGGTCTTCGGTAGGGAGGTTGATTGATATTGCTATCTCTTCGATTGTATGGGATGCGGCACGCATGGTTTAGCGGCCACGTAGTTTCCGTGGTGATCATTTCCGGTTTCTCTCCTCATCTATATTGGCAGAGCGTCCGCCTTCTGTTGAGAGGGGGGCTGATGTATTCCTGTGGAAAAAGGGAGAGAAATATGCTTCGATGTTCTCTACCAAATGCACTTGAACTACTATTCGTGCTCATGCTCCTCTGGTTCCTTGGTTTCGTGTTGTATGGTTTCCATACGCAACTTCCAAACACGCCTTTATTGTCTGGTTGGCGGTTAGAAACCGGCTTAGCACAGGAGATCGAATGATGCTGTGGAGTCATGGGGTTCATTCCTCCTGTGTGTTCTGTCAGACTCCAATGGAAACCAAGTGCCATCTTTTTTTTTACTGTATTTTTCACAATCTCTTTGGCGTGATTTGGTTGGTTTGTTAATGGAGGGGTCATACACTCACGACTGGTCTCACCTGTTGCGGTTCTTGGCTTCTCGTAAACGTTCGGAATGTGATACGCTTTTACTTCGTATTGCATTTCAAGCTACAGTGTGCATTATTTGGTCTGAACGGAATCGAGGACGTCACGGTTACTCCCCGGTGGATTTCTCGGTATTGGTACGCACATTGGACAAGATGATTCGAAACAAGTTGCTGGCTTTGCGGATGTCACAAGCTCCTGAAGAGTTGCTACTTCATTGGTTGGGGACGCGCATGTCTTACTAGTCTGCTATTGATTATTTCAATTATTCAATTGGTTTATTCGTTTATTCAATTTGGTTAGCATTCTAGCTTTTTGACCTTTTATGAATATTCTTTTGTAAAGTTTTTTTGGTAGGAATAAAGTTTCACACTCCAACAAAAAATAATCACTAAATTGTCTAACTAAACGTACTTAATTATCCGCTTTAGCGTTTGAACTTCATGAAGTATAAGCAAACTTTTGAAACTCTCTGAAAAATCTAGACTATTCATAAGGTCTCTCGATCATACGTATAAAATTTTGATTATTTCGTACCAAAATCTTAAGAATCTGAGCGAGATAACAAGTAGTATTGCGTTGTCAAATTAGAGCCTCAAAGTTCACACATGTGTAAAGTTTATATGTATAAAAACAAACATATTCATATTATATTGTAAGAATCTAATGTCTAACAAAAGCCATAAATTGATAAAGAATTCTAAATTCTAAATAAGAAAAATGAATTGAGAATAAAAAAACAAAGATAAACTAAAACAAAAAGAGAAGGGAAAAAATATGTGTGGCTCTTAAAACATTGTTTGGAGTCTCATATTGAACTCAAAATATAACTCAAGTAAGAAATGTCATATACTAAACAAGAACACGTAAGTACTTTACGTGTTTGTTCCTTCTCCACTGATAGAGTAGGAACTCACAAACAACTCCATATCTCCTTAAAGAATTCTTTCACGAGAAAATGTGTTCTTACACCACTTGATAAATAGAATAATAAGAACCTTATATATCTTGCATCTATTTTTCCTTCAATAAGCTTGCAAATTATATGTTATTGGTAATATTAACATAATACTAAAGATTTTCTAATCTAACTAAACAAATAAAAGACATAAAGCCAAGATAGAATAGTAGTATTGTGATTTAGTTAATATTCCCTCCGTTTTATTTTAATTGTCGTTTTACGTTTGTTCACAAAGATTAATAAAACATTTAATCTTGTATATTTTTAATATAAAAATATCATTATCTATACACCTAACCATATTTCAACCAATAAAAAAATAAATAAGAGATTAAAGTTAATAAATTTTACTTTAAACTCTAAAACGACAATTATTTTGAAACGAAAATTTTTCTGTAAAAAGACAACTAATTTAAAACGGAAGGAATATTATTTTGTAAACACACATGTGTTGTTGTGAACATTTAATATTCTACCGAATTCAAAATTATCTTTGGATTTGGTTAGTCCACAATAATTGGTAAAAGAAATATACAATTTGCACCACAAACAAAACATGTCTTAAAAACATTAACTTCCGTCTTAACATATTTTGAATTTATATGTAAAGAGCGATTAACCCCCAAATCGAGAAAAAAACTATACATAAAATGTTTGACATCCAACACTGTAAAAATTTATAACCCTACAAATTTAAATATAGTGGGCAAAAAGATAAACTATGTTTTGGTTAAATATTGTTAAAAGAAAAGATGGTGACATTATAAATTTATAATAGTAAATATTTAGGTTCTTGCCACCGTTACAATGTGTTTAAAAAGAGTGCACGTAGGAGAATTGGGCACGGAGCCATGAATGAGACACAAAGAAAGGATCAAAAGAGTCATCATGGGTCTCTGCCATAATGAAGTTTAAAGTAATTTCCAAAACGAAACCTACATGAATGCGACTTCTCTCCATTCAAACTTTACCATAAACATAAGAACACTCTAAACAAAACTTGCTAGTGAATGTGAGCCATTGGTTTTTGTAATAACTCTTCTCTCGCCAACTTTTGTAAACGTGTATTTACCAAACCCACTTGGCCTAGGCCAATCAGAAAACGACAAGGAGGATGTCTTTGTGTGTGTGAAGAAGTAAGCCACGTCGTCATAACTTCACTTGCACTTTTAAGCAAAACGTGGCTCCTTCTAGATCCTTTACTTCACTTTCCTCTCTTACTAGAGTCAAAAAATTTATTGTCTGCCTGTTTCTTTCTCTACCACATTGATATTCTTAGTCTTCTTTCTGATATTCGGAATCTAATTTCGTCTTTTACCTCGTTTAATGTTTTTTTTGTTTCACGAACTGCAAACTCCTTAGCAAATACGATTGCGCATCGAGCTCTTTATGTTCAAGATTCTTCACTTTTTGAAGTCTAATAAAATTTTTTCTTTCGTGACAAAAAAAAAAATTCAATTCAAATTTCAATATATTATTTGTTCACATTTCCAACGATTTTATGTATAGAAAGGAAGTAATTCAATTTTCATTAAATAGTTTATAAAATTTTCATTACTTTTTTAAGTATATGGTTTTTTTCCTACGTTGAAAATGAAATCATTTCAAGCAAGATCTCTAAGAATAGAAAGATATGTCGCTAAATGAGGAATGACTAAAAAATTACTGTCATAATATGCAATATGAATGGACAAAAATCTCATAAGTAGGAAACAAAAATGTTAACCTTATCACATTATTGAAAATTTTGGTTAATGTAATCAGGCCGTCTCAAAATAATTGGAGAATTTTTACACCATTCTGAGATTTTGTCATCCCTAATCTCTTTTTTTTAGACAAATCTTCCGTTCCATTATTGAATTTCATCACCAAGACAAACGGTTCAGCATTGCAAAACACAAAAAATTTCTATAATGAACTATTTAGTCAACTACAAGACTAAAGAGGTTTCTACTATCATCCGCAATCTCAATATCGAATAAAGATAAAACAAATTATATATATAAAATAAAATTCAGAAAAATCGTGGACCTATCATTCACCTTCACGGCTTCACACACACTACTCTATAAATAACACACGTGATATTCCTAAGTTACACCACAAAACCAACTTTCATCTCTAAGTCTTTAAGTTTCTTCAGTTCTCTTACTACAATTCTTGATCATCTTTGTCTTTCGATAACCTTATCGGAAATGGCAGCGACGTCGTTTAACATGCAGTCGGTATTCGCCGCTCCTTCCAATGGATTGATCGGTTCTCGCAACATCAGAAACACAAACAAACTCTTCTTCATCAAGAGGAATGCTTCTATGGGAGTCATCAGGTGCATGGCTCAGGAAGAACCTATCAAGGAAGACTCTCCTGCTTCCTCGCCTTCGACCTCGGCCGCTCAACCACCACAAACTCCGCCGTCTCCTCCTCCAGTTACCAAGCCTAAGGTATGGTTTTATCATCAGAATTTCCTAAACATGTTACTTATATATTACTTAGGTCCCATCATATTTTCGATAATTAGTATAAGTTGTTAACGAATGACTCAGGTGAGCACGAAGTTTGGGGACTTGTTAGCGTTTAGCGGTCCAGCACCGGAGAGAATCAACGGGAGACTAGCGATGGTTGGATTCGTGGCTGCGATTGCGGTTGAACTGTCAAAGGGAGAGACCGTGTTTGCTCAGATCTCGGACGGTGGCGTCGGGTGGTTTCTAGGAACCACGGCATTGCTGACATTGGCATCAATGGTTCCATTGTTCAAAGGAATAAGGGCAGAGGCGAAATCCAACGGATTCATGACCTCAGACGCCGAGCTTTGGAATGGTCGATTTGCGATGCTCGGCCTTGTCGCCTTGGCGTTCACCGAGTACGTCACCGGTGGAACCATTGTCTAATAAGCCTTTTTGTTCTGCGCTTTACATTCTGTTTTGAAGGAATATTTGGATATTGATATGTAACACATAGTTTTATCCTTAATATGAATACGTTTGGACACAAAACATAGTAATTTAACAAGTTTACACAACCATAATCACGAATCACACTGTGTCTTTATTTTAAGTGGATGACACTAATGAAACATAAAGGCAAACATAAGAGAAAAATCTCAATTTATTGTATGCTTCGTTTATATAGAAACCTGGTGCACGAGCTTGCTTTAGGCCGAGGCGTCGATGGTATGGCCCCCAGCGGCTTTCACGAACTTGTCGATGTACTCTTTCCTGTAAATTAGCCGTAACAATTTGACTAATTGGTTAACAAAATCCCGAAACAACAGATTTGGAGCCTCTTTGATTGGATATGCAAATGCAGAGTGAGACAATACCTTGCAGGAAGATGGTCGTGTGGGCGATTGTAAGGTGTCCACACAGGTTCGCCCACAAAGAGCCGCATTGCCTGTTTCAACCAGAAACTTTCAATATTCTACGCAACCAACAAATATATGATCAAACCACTAGTTAAGAGGAAAGTAACGATGAACCTTGATATAGTTGTCTGAGTCCACGGTGAATCGATGATATATTCCAGCGGGTAAGACTATCATACCACCCTTCTTAACCCAAACTCTAATCCAAGCTTCATTGTGATCCCTCACATCAAAGTAACCTTCATTTTCAAAGTAAGTAAAACGTTAAGGACTATATCGAAATGTATCAAGACAGAAGCAGCTAATACAAGCACTTACCACTTCCTGCAACACAGTAACGGATCTCTTCATCAGTGTGCAGATGTTCCTCGAAAAAGCTCTTTACTTTCTCTTCATAGTTTGGAAGCTTTTCAGGGCATACCTCACAGAAGTCCTGAAATTTAAACACTTTTCTCTCGTCAAACCAAGACTCGGGCACAAAGGTATACAGTACACACAAGTAAAAAACGTTTAGGGATCATCAAATGATTAGCAATAGAAAGCTAGTAACTTTCAGCTCAAAAAGTGTAAAAGAGAAGGAAAGGTTTCGGTTTTATGTTCACCGGATAGTTAATGTTAGCGAAAGGAGAACCAGAGAGACTCAGATAGCTAGCGAGAGACTAATCAAAAACTTTACAACAATCCAACACCTAAACAATCTTACAAAAAATCCCACACTCACTACCTGTTCTCTAGACTCTAAGCAACTCACAACAGCTATATTATGCTAAATCCATTCACATAACGCTTAAGAAGCTTTGAGTAGACTCACCATATATATATCGCCATTATCGAAACGAAATAAACAAAAAAATCATCAAATAAAGAACACAAACACAAACCATGTAGGAATAGCCACGAGATTCTCGGATCTTTTTCAATTCCTCATCAGTCTCATAGTTATCAGCATCAAGTCTCCAGCTAAGTACTCCAAGCTCTGCAAGTTTGTCTAAAGATAAAAACTCTTTAGGATCCTTATGGTGAGGAAGTCTTTGATCCTCTTGGCTATCATCCATGTACCATGCTTGAATCACTTCTTCTCTTCCATCCTAAACCACACACACACGAGTCACGAAGACATCGATTTTAACAATCAGAAGAATCATCGATTTGCAGAATCCGAGATGATCGGTGAAGTAAATACGAAATGAAAAAAGGAATCGAAATCGAATCGACCAAAAACATAATTCGCTAAAACAATAGTGAATCAGGCGATTCATGGTTGCATCGAAGAAGAACACCAAATCGGAAGGAGATAAAAGATAAGGAGAGATACCTTGACAGCTTCACCCATGGTGGTTTCGTGTGTTCGTCTTCCTCGGTATGTTCTTATTCCTCTTCGTCTTCAAAACCACGCGAATAAGGAAAATATCAAACTTTTTTGTTTCGCCCCGGTGAGAAAAAAAAAAATCAACTTTCTTCTTTCTCAAATGTGACAAGATAGTAAAAAGACGAATCTACCCTCTACCTATCTATACGGTCAGGGTAATGCCGCCTCAGGAAGATCCCTTTCCAATTATTTTCGGTATCACTGCGCCAGGGCCTCCGGGAACCTATTCGGATTCGGTTCAGTTCTAATTCGGGTTTTTGGTTTTCGGATTCAGGTGTATAAAATCTATTCGGATATTTTATATTCGGATTCAGGTGTATAAAACATTCATATTTATGATATTATAAAAATATTCGGATTCAGGTGTATAAAACATTCATATTTATGATATTATAAAGTTGACTCTAAAAAATGGCATTTGGTGTCAAAAACTAAGACTCAAAAAGCCAAAAAAGAAGTGTTGTATATAAAGGGAAATTATACAAAATAATCAAAAAATCCCTATTATTTAAATATCTAACCAAAATCATCCTCTCTCTCCTAATTTTTTCTTCCTATCTCTCTCTAATCTCTCTCCAAAAATTTAAAGAAATAATGTTTCTTTGTTATTTTGCAAATTAGCCCTATATAAAAACATCATTTTCATATTAGAAAAATGAAAACCCTCTAAACCTCATTTTCCCTCTCTTATGGCCAGAGACTTTTATCTAACAAACAAATTCATAATCACATAACAAAATCACACAAAGGTTGTGTTTTACTTCAAGTGGAAACCAATAAGGTCACTCTCTCATTACTCAATTTAAAAGACAATATTTACATACTAATACTACAGAACCTCCGCCTCATTCTCTCCTTTCAGTCTCATCTCTTTGTCTCTACGCGAACAACACTTGTTCCTTCACTAACCTAACTCAAAAACTAGACCAAGAAGATGGATACAACCCCGGGCAAAAAGAAAACATAGAAGCATTTATCACTAGACTGCTACAGCTACGACGAAAGAAAAACAATCCTTGTTTGCTTTTTTCTACATGGCAAATTTGTTATAAAAAAAACACCAACTGCTCTTCTTGGTGTATTGAGCCTAATCGCCTCTTGACCCGTTAAATATCATCTCCATGGCTTTTTGGCAATCTTGTTAAATATCTAAATAACAAGCAATACGAGTATTAAAACAAATGCTTTTCAAGTTTCCTGCATATGTGGTTCTTCATACCTTCACTGTTTGGTTCACTGTTTAGATCAACTGAGAGGTTGGGACTTTTTGTCTGATATTCAGGTGAACCGCAGAGTGTGCGTGGCTCTCTCGTGCCGCTAATGTTTTGTGAATATGCAGCGTTCATCCTTGGCTTATGATTCAGAAACATCTCCAAGCTAGAGGAAGCAACTCCTAGTGCTTTTTTGGACTTGGAGTATCTTCTGCTAAGAGAGAAAAGGGTTATTATTGTTAGTATTCGGATAATTGAAATAAGTGTAAGCATTTTTACATGACATACATTGTTTCTTTAGAGCACCTGTCCTTCCGCTTTTCAAGATATCTTTGCAACGACACTTTTCTGTTTGCTTGACCCTCCACATCTTCAAAAAAAAAGCCAACAAACAAACAAGAACAATGGTTAACTTAAGAACCAGGTCATACATCAAGCAGCACTAGCAAGTCATGTTTATCTGCCGTAAATAAACGCGATTATCCTAGCCTATAAAGGTGAAAGCAGGGGGATCAAATTACGCCCTCGGGTGTTTTAACCACCATTAGAATAACAGGTTTCAATCTCTTTCAGACAACATGACCACTGTTTGTACCAGAATCACAAGAGGCGTGTGCCTTTTCGTAGCCATGTCGGGGAAGCTCCACCATCTTCTCTGCAAAATCACAATCACAATTTCAGATGCTCATAAACAAGATGAGAATGACTATCACAAAAAGGGGCAAGAGGCATCTGTAAATACTGATGCAGTTATGCTCTTGGGTCATTTAACAAACGTACCATTTAACATAGTTTAGCAAAAGCTTACCTTTACTTATGGGATTCGAAACCGTTCTACTAGAAGCAAATGTACCATTTTGAGGCAAATCAATTGTATTAGCAGCAATATGCATGATTGACCGCGCCTGCAAAAACCAATATACAAGAACACATCACGTAAACAATTCCATCATATATCAGTCTGGAAAGAAAAATGTTATTCATTTACCCTTTCAGATGTTACTGCATCATATACATTCACTTTTCCACTATAGAATATCGTCATCTGCCCATCCAGCGCACTCGTTTCAGCCATACTTCTGATGCAACATCACAGAGAACTTGTTTAAACGGCATTGTAGTAGCTAATTCGCTTATGCAACAACAGGCACATGATAGGACAGAGCCAAGAAGATCCGAAAACACCAACTAAAACTAGAGATAAAGCCTCTCGATGATCGAATACTCAAAGTGGTTTTAACCTAAACAACTCTCTAACCAATCCACCATCATCAAAAGCTATGATCCATTTCTAAAGGATGTGATGCGATATCGAAAACAATGTCTCACTTTTCTCTTTGACATAAACAACATTACCATCAGCCACAAGGAAGAAGAGCATAAACGTCAAGAGTTGTAGAAGAAAAATGTTAAACCTGGGAGAAACTATTTTGTAGCTATCTTTCTCCGCCGCGTAATGACTAGACCCGCCGGAAAACTCAGCTGATCGTTGAGAATCCCTTCTATGGCATGAGCCGTCATCTTCCTGAATCCGGCCACAAGCTCCGAGCTCGATGCTTGGCTGAGAAACGAGGATCTTGCGGAGGAAACCAGCGCCGGAATCTTCACCGAGATCAAAGAGAGCTTTGAGAGATAAAACTTGCTGAATCGCCTGAGATTTGTTCCAAGAAGGCCTGCGCATTCCTGTTAACGACACGTGTAAGCTGCCATTCGAAAACAAATCAAAAGCTCGGAGAGAGAGAGAGAGAGAGAGAGAGAGAGAGAGAGAGAGAGAGAGCTCAAAAATTGACTTCCGCCGCAAAATCCGAGAGTGAGATCCTCTCGGAGAAAGGGGGAAGAAAAATGGAGAAGGTTGAAGAAGAAGAAGAAGACCTTTCTCTTTGAGGAAATTCCGGCAATCTTCGCGAGTGAGCTGAGAAATGTCATCTTCAGTGAGTAGCTTCAACGGCTTTGCGAGTATAGACTTCGCCGGAGTCACTCCGACATCCATCTCTTTGCTCAGATTCCGACGTAAACGGCTTCGCCGGAGCCTCGGCGGGAGAGTAGTGGCGTTTTCGTAATAATTGGAGGGTTTTGAGGGCAAAATTAGAAAGAGCGAGAAAGAGAGTGACACTAAAAAAATAAAAAAGGCTCTATGGGCTTTTTAATTTGAAGGGAATCGTTTTTAGGAGTAAAGCTCCCTAGATTGCCACGTAAGACATATTTTTGTAATATTTTAAAGTAATCATATCGACTAAATATTATATTATATTGGGGATATTTTACTTAAAAATAAATATGAACAAAAAAAAGATTTGTATTTGGGATGAGATAAAATTTAAATAATGGATAACTTATCCATTGTGCACAAAAAAAGGATAACCTATCCGTTATAATTTCTTTTAAATTTTTACACCGGACTATAATAAATAATTAGTAATAAATATATTTTATCTATGTCATACTATGAAGATTAAGAAATGTGTTTACATTATCGTAAAAATCATTTAATGCATACATTAAAATCAATTCAAAATATTATTAAAAAAAATTTGCATCATACTATAGGTCAAAAAGTAATCTATATATTTAATATTTATGTAAAAATGTAAAAATGTAAAAACATCTTATATTTGAAAATAAAACTAAAACACTAAAACATTTAATACTATGAAACAGAAAGAATATTACTTATCGAACTAATAAAATTTCAGCATTTAAAAAAACATTTTTTCAAAACCATCAACTAAAAATATCTTATTAACTCAAATATTTTCAAGTGATGTTTTTTAAAAAATTTACAATTTATTACTATCAATTAACGAAATGTATAAGTACCGGTATATCTTTAGGAAACAGATGGAGTATCTGAGTAGTAATCAATTTAGCATAAATAAATAAAAAAGTTTTACTCTTGATCCGTTACGTCTAGAGTTAAAATTTGTTTGTTAATTAAGGCTTTTTGAAAATTAAAAAAAAAAACAATTTTTGTTAAATAAGGTTTAGTTTGAGTCTTTGTGCACACCTACTATGTGGAACCTATTTATATATAGTGTTTAAAACAACCATTAGAGTTATGGCACAACATCTAATCATATGTAAAATGAATTTCAGAAACCTTCCTTGTGAACACTAATCAATCATATGTTAAAAAGTAGTCTACTAGTCGATAATCTAGTGGGTCATTATTGGTACATGTCAATGAAATGTATCACCACATAAAAAATGAAGACTAGTCGTTTTCCCAAGTGAAACCAAAACATTTGAAAAACACAAGAGAGTAGTAATAAATTGACAAGACACAAGAGGAGAAATATATATATATATATATATATATATGAAAAACTGAAAACTCATATTTTCTGATAATTCTCATGATATGGTTTTTTTGTGTCGAAATCCATTTTATTAAATCGGTAACCAACTTTCCTTTAAGAAAAACTGATTGGAGACCAAAGTGCTTACATGGATAGATAAAACACCGTTTAGTCTTGTCTTTTTTGGCAAGATTATCTGCTACAACATTATAAGATTGAGAGACATAGAAAATGTTAACAAATTTAAAATTAACCTCACTTTGATTCAAAGTGACAACTCATGACAATGTATGATACATACAATTTTAGGCAAGACTATAGGCAAGACAATTTTAAGCAAGATTATCTGCTACAACATTACACGATCGAGAGACATAGAAAATGTTAACGAATTTAAATTTAACAATTACTTTGATTCAAAGTGACAACTCATGACAATGCATGATGCATACAATTTTACTCATCAAGTACGATATACAAGGGATTCATCTAATGGTCATATAACCAAAAACAAATTTCATCCAATTATGTCACAAAATCAAGTAGGTCATATTAAAAATACTCACCAAAACAATTTATTTTGTACAAAACTCAAATATCCACTCGGCCTATAAAAATGACATTACATATATGATAATAACAAGACAATGTTGGAAGTTGGAAACCGTAAATATGAATCAATGTGATTCTAGAACAATTGAGTAGTGGTTGAAATAAGTTGAGACATAAGAGAAAACCAGAGTGGAAGTAGGAAGTGTCATTTTCGAAGAAATGGATCCATGTTGGTGTGTCCATAAGTGCTAAAATGATTATTCTGTTCGAGATTATTTTAGTATAATTTACAACACAATTTGGGCTATAACACAAAAACGATATTAGTATAAACAACCATACTACAAAAACCCTTATTAGATTAGTTTATATTATATAAGCCCTGTTCTTTTGGTGATCGCTGCTTCGAGCGTTAGCGACTGAAAAAATACATTAATTATTGAGGTAACAAAGACAACACCGACGATCGATTGACATAGAAGCAACGTTAAATCTATTACCGGCGATATGCTAAACTGACGCTGTGAATTTTAGCGACAGCAGCAACTCCCTTTTCTGTCGCTACATCATTCCTTTTAAGCTTCAAGATAATGTAAATTTATGTCACGTGTACATCTTTAAGTTTTTTGGCTTTCTAATTGTTAACGCTGCCGCTGGTCGCAGCGTTTAATAAAAGAACATGGCCATAGTATATGGTCCCTTTTCTTTTCTTTTTTTCACTTGGCAAGAAAAAGGGACCATAGCTATATTATATGTTTCTGATAAAAATGGTTAAACCCAGGTCGATGACGAACTAGACCTAACTCCTGGGTGTGAGGCCAACCAACGGATAGACTCTCTCATTGGGTATTCAAATGGGCCGAAAGCAAAGGTCCATATCCGGATGAGTGAGCGGAACAATGTGACTTAGTTTTTGCGTAGCAGAAGGATCGAACCCGGATTGTGTTGGCAACCAGGACCCGTCCACTACCACCAGACCACAAGGCCCGCTCAAGCTATATTATATGTTCTAAAATTTGGCTTGAAAACTACATACCAGCCTCAAACCTAGAACTTTAATGTTCTTTTTTTATAAAAAAAAATTATTGTATCTTATGTGCCTTTATAAGATTATGAACAGTATTGTAACATCTATTTACTGTTATTGTTTAGCCATCGTGAGACCAAATATTGTGACACAGTACGTAGTCGCTAGTCATAATAACATAGAACTTTACTGTTAACACAAATTGTTTTTTTATTTTTGGTTTTGTTGTCAAGAATAATTATGCGAGTTCTTTGGAGAAATTATAAGGAAGTATATGGTTACGCTCATGTGAATAAATTAAACCGATTACAGTGAAGATAGAAATCCAATTATATGTTTTTAAAAGATAATAAATATAAATATTGACAAAAAAGATAATAAATATAAAGGGAATGGGAATTTTTTTTTTTTTTGTTGGAATGTAAAACTTTATTAGCAACAAAAAAACCTATACAAGAATGTTTTGAATGAAAGAATGAATAGCTTTACAGGAAATTAAATTCTTGTAGAAAGCCACAAACTAAGGGAACCATGGAACTCGGTTGGATAGCTACCTTGCAACGCAATCAACTTCAGCCTAATAAGTTTATCACCCTGTTTGATGATTGACGTCGAGGATAACGGAGTACTGCCGTGACGTCTTTGATTTCTCTCTGTCCAAACATAATAAACAGCAACTTGAAAAGCCAATCGTGTGAGAAATAATTTCTTTGGGGGAAGAGAGTTTGTGGAGACCAATTGAAGCAAAAGAAAACATTTCACATGGGCAGCTCGTATGAATTCGGTCTCTAGAAATCTCTATCGAGCAGCAAAGCCGACTTACCGACTTGATGGAACTCCGGAGATAACAATTCCTTCAAAGGTACTTCTTCTTGGTCCCGAGAACAAGGACGAATATGTGATAGGGCAGTTTCATAGGTGTTCAACGCCCCCTGGTGGACTTATCCATGCTGTTGTTAACAAATTATGGGGTAGAAGCTGTAAAATAGCTAGTAAGAAAGTCGGTGACTTTTCGTTTATGTTTCACATACCACATGAAGCAACTAGGAAATGGGTTATACAAAGGGGAGTTTGACATATAGATGACTGTCTACTGTTTGTGGCACCCTGGAATCCAGCTGGTTCGTTCAAAATACATGAGATTTCCACTATCCCTGTTTGGGTAAATCTGAAAAATATACCAGATAGCTGTTACTCTAGGCTCGGAATAAGTCATATTGCATCGGGGTTGGGAGAACCAATGTTAACTCACAAGCCACGGCTAGATCCAACCAACATGGGAGAGGCAAAAATATTAGTGGAAGTGGAGCTAGACAAAGCTTTCCCTAAAATGATAGCCTTGGATGATAAACAAGGAAACATATTTCTTGTTGAAGTGGAGTATACATGGATTCCCTCGATATGTCAAAGATGTGGAAATTTAGGTCATAAAGAAAAGAGGTGTTTGCTATCTACAAACACAACAACTACTCTCAAAAATATGGACAGTGAAGCGAGATCCAGTAATGTCATTCCAGTGGTATCAATAGAAAAAGTCCTAGAACAACCAACTTTTTCCTCTTGCCCAGAGAAAATTTTAAGTGGAAAATGCTTAGATGGAAGTGTTAATGAGCTTCACTCAAAAGCTACTCAAGAGACAGTGACTCAAGAGAATACAAGTGTTAAAGAAATTGGGTGTCCTCTAGGGGATATTGGAACAAGCACACTAAACAAGCTACCACTTGACATCAATTCAACCAAGTCTACACTAGCAGAAGGCGAAACAATCTGCTCAGATTTTAAAGGGTCTCCTACTCCAAATGCTTCTCCTATGGTGAACACACTCTCTATTGTTGAGCCAACTCACTTGACTCCCACTTTACATACATTAGCTGGTGATGAACCTGTTCACATTGAAAGCCCAATTATGGAATCTCATCCATCTCAAATTATCATCCCTGTTGGGCTTGGACAATCAGGTGATGATCACTTAATTGGAACCCCTGTTGTTGATAACTCTAATTCACAGGTACAAGCTCACAAGACTGGTTTCACTATCTCCGAGCATGGAACTGTGTTTGGATATGAAAGTGAGTTCTCTACCACTTTTGGTTTGACAAGAGGAGGAAGGCCGATTAAGCCAACACAGAAAATTCAAGATATAGAGTGGACAAAAGTAGGAGGAAGAGGAAAGCGCGGACGTCGTGGTCGTGGCTCCCATCATCCTCACTAGTTGTGTTTTCTATATTTTGTTGCACTAAGCTTGATCCATTCTAAGCTTCCTGTTAATGTTAGGTTCGCCTAAACCATAGTGATCTCGATCCTCCAACTTTCTAAAACTTTATGGTCTCAAAACCATACTTTGTATTTTTGATTTGCTTTTAATTTGAAAACCTTTTAACAAAAAAGAAAAACATTTCACAAATTAACCATCTTCAGTAGTTTTAAAAAAATTTCCCTCTAATTTCTTTTTCTTTATAAAAGGTACAACTTCAATAAAATATTTTTGTAAAAACTCATCCAATATTTTTATCAGTAATATTTTTTTCAATTTTTATGATTAGTTTGTTAAACAATGTTTATTTGTCGAGCCTGAGATAGTTTAGTCGTCTCTACGAATTTGACATCAGGAATTCGATTTCTCCTTATCTAGAAGAGGGTTTTGTTCTCCGTTGTATAAGATTTAATGGGCTATCAGACCAACCCGTTGTTATTCGTTTCCTGACAAAAAAAAAACAATGTTTATTTTCTTTTGCTATTCATCAAATTCACCCTATATGTAAATACTTGAATAGTAGTTGAAAGAGTCGTACATGGTTTTGTTTCCTGCAGTGGGGGGGGGTCGTCGTGAGTCCGTGGGTCGTTCACAGAGGATGAGTCAGTGAGTCAGGAGTTGTTTCCTCTTTCGTAGGGACACACACACACACACCATCCATTAATGGGCCTCTTTTATCATAGGCCCATTTACATCTTTTCATTGTTTAAATTTGGGCTTGATCATTTGTGAATAAACCCCATTTTTCTATCAATGGATTGGTTCAAATTCTCATTATTTGATGACAGAATGATAGAAGTATGATAAAAAATCCTAAATTAATCTCACATGATCAGCCAGTAAAAAAGAAACAAAATAAAAACAAGCCATGTTCCACGTCCTGACAGTCAAAGATTCATGCAGAGCTAATTTCAAAGATTGGTGAAAAGAAAAGAAGAAACTAATTTCAAAGATTATATTCAAAACTTATTTGAAATTTTATCAATATTTTTATATATAAATGCATCGATATAACTTTCTATGTTAACACCAACCGAAAATGAGTGAAGTAATTTGCATATATTAGTGTAACTATTTTCTTATTCTTCTGATTTATTTCGGACCAACTCTCGCTTTTTTATTTATTACTCTCCCTTTTTTCTTTCTAGATCTTGATATCATGTAAAAAAGCATAAATCTTCAACTCAAAGCAGTGAATATATTGATAGAATTTCTTTTATACTATGTATAAACATTATATATATATATATATATATTTATGTTTGTTTAGATATAAATAATATTTTTTAATATAAAAAGATAATATTCCTAAAAATTTTTTATCTCAAAATATTTATATAATGGAATAGAAAGAGTATGATCTTAAAATTTGAACGGTCTGACACTACCATAGAAAAAGACATGTTAATATCTGATTTTAAAATCTATAAAATTTAACATGATATCAAAATCTCTTCGGCATAATATTATAGTTCCGTTCTATATTACCACTTGATTAAAAAGGAACCAATAAAAATCTTTAGTTCGAAGAGGTAACATAAGAATCCCACATTAAAAGATTAATAGGATTTACACTGAAAATAAAGAGATATTGGCCAATAGAGAAACTCATGATTGGGGCTCAAGCCTCAGGGTGTATACAAAATAAACACGTTGGTTTTTATGAGAAATTACTGGTCACTGTGATCAGGTTTTTTTTTTTTCTTTTTCCTTTTTAGGTTTCAGATTTTCAGGCCTACGTTACAATTGCTAGTTATTATTTTTTTTTAACTCCTTGTGCATTGTTGATACGTATCTCTTTATCTTTAAAAAATATTTTAGGCCTTTATAATATCTTTTGGTGTCACGTTTAATTTTCCTATTCGTTTTGTCATATCGCGTAGGAGTCATCTAACGTGATCGCATCCGGAGATATGTAGACGTGCACAACAAACCCTGAGTCGAATATTTGATAAAATTTTCAATTATTCACACACGCAGATATACATATGTTTGTATATATATATAGTTTTGGACATACCAAATCATAAAGAATTTCATAATAGTCCATCTCAATTTGTATTATGCCTTTGAAATAATATAAAATTGTGGACTATAATAATCATCGAATTTGTACCATGTAATGTAAAGTAATTATTTTTATATATATTGTAACATGTAAAGTCATTTGTAACATGTAATGCAATTTTTATATAAAAAAACATGTAATGCAATATAATTCAACTAATAAGAAAACTCTTTTTAGTTATAATTGAATTAAATAAATCAACGATTTACATAAATATTTCAAAAAAACTTATAAAATGGAGTATCATATTTTAAAAACCAAAGTGAGTACAATTATCCATTCTAATTAACACATAATTTAAGGTAAATTGAAGTTTGTTTAATAGGTTTCCATTAAAAGCTCAAGTTGAAATATATATGAGAAAGAAAAAAAGAACAGTCAAACAGAAGACAAAAAAAAAGACATAGCAAATTAAATTGAACATCTGGATTCCAAAGCTCATGGGTCTAGTCTATTACATACACTGTTCACACACACTCTCACACTCTATCTACTAAGTTTCTTTTGACTTAAGACCAAATGAATGACCCCAAAACACAAAGACATAAACCCAAAAAAATCTCTCTCACAAGAACACACACACACAAAAAAACCAAACACTTGTCTCCCTCTTCTCTCTCTCTCTCTCTGCTAACGTGCGCCATCCTCGCCGTTCTTACTAATGAGGGCCGTCCGTCGCCGCCGCCGGTTTCTCTTAGCTGCACTCACCGCATTTGCCCTTCTCCACCTCTTCTCCTCCTCCGCAGCCACCGCCGGTAAGAACCCAAAACAAACTTATGTTATTATCTCTTGAACCCAAAATTTTCTTGAACTTTTGAGGTAAGTTCAGACTCAGTTTCTTGCAAAATTATGGTTAAAAAAAATAAACTTTTTCTAATGTCTGATGGAGAGTGAGTTAACTCGGTGGTTAAACCAGGTGGATGGTTTGGTCAGAGAACCGGGTCGGATTTATCAGGTCGGTTAATGGGTAACAAGAGATTTCACGGACCGGGTTCTTCACCACCGACGTGTAGATCAAAGTGTGGAAATTGTCAGCCATGTAAACCGGTTCACGTACCGATTCAACCCGGTTTGAAGTTTCCATTAGAGTATTACCCTGAAGCTTGGCGATGTAAGTGTGGTAACAAGCTCTTCATGCCCTAAAAAGATCAATTAGTAGTAAACAATTTTTAAAGAAGTTTTTTTTTGTTAATTCTTGTTTTTATTTTTTTTGGTTTCCATCATCTCTCTTTTGGTCCCGTGATTAAATTATTGTAATGAAATGTAATGTGTTAATATATTAAAAAAACATTGGTCGTGTGAAGACATTGAGAACTTTGGGAAAATGCAAAATTTTTGAGAGGTGATATTATCGAGAAAGAGAGAAAGAGAGAGAGAGAGAGTTCTCATTCTCTTTTACCCTAATGACACTTGCTATATTGTAGCAGAATTTAATCTTACATGCATCTAATTTTGGCAAGTGTTTTTTATCTTCTTATTGTTATGTGTACATAAAAATATTATGCAATTGTTTTTATAGGTAATATTGTGTTGGTGTGGTATACAATGTGTATTATCTCCTGTATAATTATTTAGGGTAGCTGTAAAAAGTAGCTTTAGTGAAAGATAGTATCACCAAAACTTTTTTATACGATCACATTTTACTATTTTTTTTGAAATTTTTGTAACTAAAACACTTGTACTGTAACATCTCTATAAATCAATAATACTGAGACTATAAAAATTTATAGAGAAAGTATTGCTTTTAGAATGGATCCATTTGAGAATAGCATTATAAAATTGAGGTTAAGATTAATAATATCAACTCTTTATTAAAATGGATGCTAAAACTTTAATAGAGATATGATATTTTCCACTCGAATATGCTCTATATTTTTAGGTTTGCGTACTTTAAAATTATTGCATATATGATATATTTTTAAGGTTTAGTTTTGATATATATATATATAATTTCTTGAAAAAAATAATTTAAATGAAATTATTTTAGAATATATAAAATATTTAAATAGTACTATTTTGAACCATATTATACTATATACTAGAAATAGAAAATTTTATTTTGCAAATATCTAAAACCGTCTAAAAATTGTCTAGATCTCTACTAGTTTTAGACGATGGGTCACCATTGCCTGTGTTAGCGTCTATCGATGTCTTAAACACTGTCTATAGTATACTAGAATGTTTTTCGAAAAATTAACAACAATAGAAAACTAAAAAAGAATGAAAGTGTTATAAAAAATATCTAGTGAAAGTATCTTTTGAAACAAAACTCATCTACATTACTGCTTATTTTTACTGAGTTATATAAAAAAAATCCGTCATGAGAATTATACGATGAAAGAAAATAAAAGCTACATATGATGAAATTTTGTTGTGTATCCATTTTATATTATCGGTAATTTGCTCCTTATTTTCAAACAAATCCTTGTTAACAAAAGTACTTTAATTTTGGTTTGGGCATGCATGTTTGTTTGGACCCATAGGTTTGTCCCTCGCCAGCTATATAGATTTCATTATTACTCTTTGATGATAATTTTGTAAGTTCTCAGTCTAATTCATGATTAGTGTTTATCGTACTTGCACGTGTAAGTATGCTGCAGGACCATTTAAAATTTTTTTATATAAACAAATATAAAAAAAAAACTACAACGAATGTAAAAAAGTCATAAAGGCATTTATTGTTTGGAGTTTTTCCAAATTTTACTACAAAGTCGCATATGTACTCGTGTGGTACTGCATACTCTGTTCCTTACATATATCTTTGCAATCTCTTAATTTAACTTTATTTTTACTTTTATATTTTCCTATAGAGATGTCCTAATAATATGTTCTTTTGATTTTAGTATTTTGAAATATCGAATAGTCTCATGTATAGAATTTGATTTTAAAATTTTAGCTTTAAAATATCGAAGAGTCTTCTATTAAAATTTGTTTTTAAAATTTTAGCTTAAGATCAACCGGTCTATAAAAGATACACAATTACTTCTTTTTTTTTATCGGCAAGATACACAATTACTTATGCCTTGTAGTTGTAGATGTCTAAAATACGTAACAGTTACCAAAAAAATAATTGTATAAGTTGTAGATGTCTAAAATCGCTATTTTTCCTGAGAGGTGATTAAGACAAGGAGACTCTTTATCACCATATCTTTTTATCATTTGCACGGAGGTTCTTATTGCAAACATAAAACGGAAGGAAATAGATAATGCTTTAACGGGGATTAAGATAGCCTAGAAGAGCCCAACGATTTCCCATTTGTTATTTGCGGATGATAGTCTCTTTTTCTGTAAGGCTGACGCTTCGGAATGTCAAGTTATTTTGAAGGTCTTACAGGACTATGGGGGTGCTTCTGGACAAGTGATAAATTTTGATAAATCTTCGGTTTTGTTCGGGAAGAATGTCGATGATCACCTCAAAGACTCGCTTAAGGCCAAGTTAGGCATTACGATGGAAGGG
This sequence comes from Anastatica hierochuntica, assembly GCA_900406275.1. Classification (NCBI taxonomy): domain Eukaryota; kingdom Viridiplantae; phylum Streptophyta; class Magnoliopsida; order Brassicales; family Brassicaceae; genus Anastatica; species Anastatica hierochuntica. The sequence goes on along the minus strand of OVAN01005621.1, from coordinate 1,059 downwards.
GGTATGAGGAATTATCTATGAGNAGCCTAGAAGAGCCCAACGATTTCCCATTTGTTATTTGCGGATGATAGTCTCTTTTTCTGTAAGGCTGACGCTTCGGAATGTCAAGTTATTTTGAAGGTCTTACAGGACTATGGGGGTGCTTCTGGACAAGTGATAAATTTTGATAAATCTTCGGTTTTGTTCGGGAAGAATGTCGATGATCACCTCAAAGACTCGCTTAAGGCCAAGTTAGGCATTACGATGGAAGGGGGTATGAGGAATTATCTATGAGTTCCGGAGAGCCTGGGAGGACCAAAGAGTCAAATTTTTAATTACGTTCGTGAGCGACTGGGAGACCGAGTAAACGGATGGTCATCCAAATTTATTTCTAAAGGAGGAAAAGAGATACTTCTTAAATCGGTTGCTCTGACATTACCCAATTATGTCATGTCATGTTTCAAGCTCCCTAAAGGTTTAACTGCAAAGCTAACCAGTGCGATTTCCAAATTATGGTGGAGTTCCAATGGATGTAATCGCGGTCTCCATTGGTTTGCATGAGACAAATTATGTATTCCAAAAAAGGATGGAGGTTTAGGTTTTAAATCTCTAGAAGACTTTAATACAGCCTTATTGGCAAAACAATTTTGGAGGCTAATACAGTTTCCAAATTCTTTGGTAGCTCGGGTTTTGAGGGGAAGATATTTCAAAAACATTCATCCTTTGAACGCCAAAAAACCAAATTCACCCTCGTTTGGCTGGAAAAGTATATTTTCAACTCAAGCGTTGATTAAGAAAGGGGCTCGAATACGGATAGGTTCTGGAATCAATACTTCAGTGTGTAATGATCCATGGATTCCGGACATAAATCCACGACCCGCGAGAGGTCGCGGTAGTTTTTGGCATCCTAGGCTGCAAGTTCAACACTTAATAAACCCAACGACGAGGGATTGGCATCTACCAATATTACAGGAGTTTTTTGACCCAGCGGATGTGGAGATTATCCGGGGTATCCAACTAAGTCGAACAACTACCTTCGATGGTTTGGTTTGGCACTATACAAAATCGGGGAATTATACG